>VCCN01004895.1:1922122-1932495 GCA_006491835.1 Architeuthis dux
TAAAGTATTGCTGTACAAATTAATATAACTAAGTATAAGCTGTGGAAAAAACACATTAAATTATAATAAGACATTGAACAGTACAGAGATTTTGGAATTAAGCACACTAATCAAGGTATACCTGTATAATGTGCTGACATCTGGGTCAAGTATGGATTAAGTCATCTTTGACCAAATTTTGGCTTATAAGGTTGGAGGGTGAAGCTTTCTGAATTTTGAAAGGGAATGTCTACCTGTATTTAAGTGTAGAACAAATCATCATTAAAGAGTCTATATTGCAATTTTGGACCGAATTAACCGCTCTAATCAAGGTATAAAAGAAACAGAAGGGAGAGTGGTTGAAGAAGAAGAAAAATGAAGGAAATAGAAAGAAGAAAAAAGCCCCTGAAGAGGATGAAAACTAGCATTCCAAGGGAAATTATGAATCACCGCCACCCATATATACTGTGTTGGGGTGATCAATTAAAAATAGTACAAAATTTCAAGTTTCTACTATGAACGGTTCGTGCTGGGCAAAGTCCAGATGGAGAGATAGATAAAATTGAACCAACCCCCCCATTAAAAACCTATCTAGGGGGGGAATTTTCAAAAACCCAAAAATCATTTTCCCTACTCATTCAGGGGAGTGTGTGTGCAGAATTTCAAGTTTCTACTATGAACAGTTAGGACTGGCGAAGTCTTGATACATAGATTTGTCTGCTCGGATAGTGTAATGGTTAGCATGTTTGCCTCACACGCAGAAGGCCCTGGGTTTGATTCCCGGTATGAGCGAAGAGTGTGGAAAACTCTTCATTAGGAAAAATGTCCCTGTGCACTCAGCAGCTAATTGAGTACACTCTTAGGGTGGAAAAAATAGGTAATGCTCCTAGAATACTGCACGAGCATCACCTCTCTCAAATCGTTGGATGTAAATCAGGCATCTCAGTCTTCCCAGTTTTCTCAGATAGATACATAGATACATATAAATGTGTGAACACATGAATAAGCTAAACCTTTGGTAGCAGTGATTAATTATAATTAAATAAATATTGATACTGAAACTATTACTACTACTAATAATAATAATAATAATATTGATAATATCGAGAAGATGATGAAGAAGACAAAGAAAATGGAGAAATTAATTAGGTAAATAATATATTGCAAAGACGAATCCAGGATTTTTAGCAGGGGGGCAAATACTTTTTTACTCCATCTGTCTAATGGATATAATCATTTTTGGACAAAGTAGGGAATAAGCACCCCAAAATTGACCAAATTGAAATGGACACATTTTGCCTCAACACTGGATGACATCACTGAAATGTCAGCAATTTCGAGGTGCTTATTGTTTCATCTGGACTAGAATGAAAAGAATATCAGGTCCGAGTGACGGTTGACTCTTGGCGACAAATACATATATTAGGAGGAATAAGACGGGATGTGTGAACAGTGCAATCATTTTATTTCACTGTGATATAACAAATAATAACAAGTGCAATTAACTCTTCCTACCCGGAAGTAGTTATTATCATCAGCAATAACATTGCTGTATATGAACCACTTATTCCCTACTTTGTCTTAATTTTTTGTTTTTAAGGTTAATTTATGATTATTTGCAATTATTTGGGCTTTTTATTTATAAAATTTCTTTATCTAGATATTTATTTAAAAGAATGTTAATTGGGCTTGGCCTGAGCAAAGGGGGGTCCAGACCCCCTGGACCCCGCCCTCTGGATCTACACTGTATTAATATAGAGGAAAAGAAGACCCCCAAGAAGAAAAAAAGAAGAAAAGAAACTGGAAAAATACATGATGATTATATAAAAATAAAGGTTGGGTTATGAGAAGAAGGAAACAAAATGAAGAAATACAAGGAAAAAAAAAATTATTTAAAAAAATATTCAATAATGGAAATAAATAAAAAATAAAGAACAGGTCTGGTTGTCACTGAATAGAAACCGTCTTTTGGCAGCATGTTGGGGGTGATCAATTAAAAAATTGGAAAAAGGGGTGATCAATGAATAAGTTACTTCTCTCATATTTTGTTGGGCAGTGATCATTAGAAAAGTCTGAATTTTCAAAAAAACAAGCGTGAATGCTGCTGGACACCTACTAGTGATCGATTTAGCATACACTTACATTGCAAATTGAATCCAACACCAAAAACCTATTTAGGAGGGGAATTTTCAAAAAAACAAAAAAATGTTTTTTCTAGATATAATAAGGAGTAAATGTTTAAATTTTCAGCCCTCTAGCTTCATTGGTGCGGCATGTACGCATGATCCATAGCCAGCCAGTTAAAAACTGAAGAAACCTATGTTGACAGTTTTGGTGACAGTTTGGTTGACAGTTTCTAATAGAAATTCAAGAAGAAACGATCATAAAAAAACAGGAAGGAAACAAAAACGAATGTGAAAAAAAAAATGAATAAATGCAGAAAACAAAGAGGATATTGTTCCTTCCCTTTTTTTAAAATAAAGATAAAGATAAAAGGAAAATAAAGATAAAGATAAAAGAAAAAAAAGCAGTAAAGAAAATATTTAGTGATTTTATACAATCCAAGGTTTCTTAACTTACTGTGGATTATCCAGAGGTAGATTTACAAAATGGCTTCTTGTTGGAATGGAAACATTTCACGCATTAAGCTTTTAGTGTATTCTTTTGTTGTTCCCATTGGAACAAGCCTGAAAGTAAGACCCCAGATGGGCTAATTCTTTTCTTGTGTTCATCTAGGTGAATTATAGTAGGATTCTGTAAAGTTTTCGGATAACTTATTCATTGAACTTGAATTTATATTTGTTCAACTAAAAATAAATTCCTATTAATCAGCGCTAACCACTTTCCTTTTTGTTATTCTTGCTATAGGGTTTCCCTTTCTGACATAGCACAGTGATTAAAGTATTGAAATGAAAACGTTGTATCTGGGGGATTATCACTGATGCTGTGGTAGTTACTTCCTGCCTAAAGGAAAGAAAACTCTGACAATTTTAATCCAGAATAAGCCCTTATTTCTAAATAAAATTACTTTTAGGATAATTTTCTTATGTTCCATTACATTCTTAGGACAATCTGCATCTATAGTCATTGTCAAATTCAATAACTTCAAGTACTTAAAAAAGAAATCTAACATATTTATTCAGCTCTGGATTGCAATAGATTTTAAAACTAATTCATTATAGAAGATTTAACTATAAAAACAGTGTTGCCAACTTTATTTTCAAGTTTACATCTAAAATTGAGTCAAAAAACATCTTAAAACACCAGAAACAACTAGATTCTCCAGGTATATATCTAAAATATAGGAAATATATCACATATTATTAATAAATTAAATATGACTTTAATCTTCAACATTTATTTTATTAAAAATCATCTAAATAGTGATTTCTGACATCTAGACACAACCAAAATCATCTAGATTTAAATGAAAAACATCTAAATTGGCAACACTGAGCAAGGGACGCAACACACCTTTCGGTATATCAGTCAGTGACAGCAATCAATGCTAGCACATCTAAAAATGGAAGAAAAACATGATTTAGACTAGAAAATAAATGCTTATGGGATGCCCGTATCTGTTGTATAATCGCTGTGAGAGAAAGAGCCGTTGAGAGATAGAGATGTTGTTTCAGAGAAGGAAAGAGAGACAATCATTTCTTCCGGGGCTGTGGACTGCGATGATGATGATGATAATGATGATGATGACTCTCTGTTCAGGTCTGCTGACAGGAGCCGATCTTTCTGTGGAGGGAAAATCATTTCGGACAAAAACTCTCCCACATGTGTGGAGAGAAAAGACGACAAAATTCACGGATCTTCAAATTGAAATCTGGGGATTTATTTCAGCATATGCAGGTCAATTTCTGGGGTGGTCTGCGTATTTCATCGAGGTACGGAAATTCTGTTGCATTTGGTTTTCTAAAAGAGTTGGTCACTTTTTAGAGCTACTACTACGAAAATCAAGCTGGTAACAGCCATTTCATCTCTGACCTGTCGCTCCGGATTCAAATCTCCAACTGGTCACCGCTTCTAACCGGCTCTCACCCCCACCCTCCCTGGCAGGGAGCGGACCTCCTGGTCGACCCTGTTGCTTCAGGTTGCAACCCCAACTGCTTGTTTAACCATTTCCTTCTATCCCCTTATAACTGCTACTGGTCATACAATCCCCCCTATTTTCAAATCTTCAATGGTTTCCGGTAACCTGATCTGTCCAGTTTATCACGTACGCAGTTTAAATAGATTTCAAATCTGACCAGCTCCCAACGGCTACCAGTAACACGATCTAGGTGTATTTCGTTACATATCTTTACGTATCTCAAAGTATTTATCATACAAAAATGTGGTTCAAAGTTTAACAAATCATTTGACAAAGAGGGAATAATAACTAGCATTCCAAGGGAAATTATGAATCACCACCACTTTTTACCTTTTAAATTAAACAGTGGTGGTGGGCAGCAATCACTAAAATGTCCAAAATTTTCAAAAAAACATGTGAGAATTCTGCTGACACAAACTAAGGAATCTATTTGGTATAAACTTATATTGTAAATTGACCCCCCCCCCAAAAAAAAACCCCCCCCACCTTTTGGGTGGGGGGGAATTTTCAAACTTTCAAGTTTCTACTATGAGAAAAAATTGAAATTTTGCACACACACTTCATTCAATGAGTAGGGAAAATGTTTTGTTTTGTTTTTGAAAATCCCCCCCCCCCAATAGGTTTTTAGAGGGTGGTTCAATATGTAATGTAAGTTTATGATAAATTGGTCACTTGTTTGTGCCTACTTGTTTTTTAAAATTCAGACCTTTTTTTTTTCACAGCCCAACAAAAGGCGAGAGAAGTAAATTATTCATTGATCACCCCTTTTTCCAACTTTTCAATTGATCACCCCCAACACAGCATATGTGGATGGTGGTGATTCATAATTTCCCTTGGAATGCTAGTATCCCATTGAGGTTGACCTGAACCATCAGAGAGGGGTCTTTGTGCAACATTGAAAAAAATCCTGTGTATCTAAATCAGCCCCATAACAACAGTAAAGTATCTTTATCACATGAGTTATTATGTCATGGCAATCAGAAGAAGGTCTCTTAAGAGATGACTCCCAATGGAGTATGGAGTCCGGTGACGAAGATCCGGTTTCTGTTGCATGCATCAGTGATCCTTGCAAGTTTCAAGTCTGGTCAAGACCGGGACTTTATTCCTAGAAGTTTTTATGATCACCCCATTGGCAGGATGCAAGTCAACCGAAGGGATACCTCCACCCTAATCATACAGCTTAGAGTGTATTCAATTAGCTGCTGAGTGCACAGGGAAATTTGTCCTAATGAAGAGTTTTCCACACTCTTCGCTCATACCGAAAATTGAACCTGGCACCTTCTGCATGTGTGGCAGATGTGCTAACCATTACACTATTCGAGCAGACACCAGCCAGAAGAAAGCCATTTCTAAAAGCAGTTAATATTTAAGAGAAAAAGCAGTAGAATTGTGGGTGGACAGACTCTTGGAGTTTGGGAAACCCTGTCATCTCATGTCAGATTAGTTCTTAGTAGAAACCGTCAACATAGGTTTCTTCAGTTTTGTAGTGATTCTATCTGGCTGGCTGGTTATCTAACTATGTATGTGTCACGCATACAAGTCGCACCAATGGAGCTAGGAGGCTGAAAATTTCTTTAAAAACTTTACTCCTTATTATGTCTAGAAAAAACTTCTTTTTTTAACCCCTGCCCCCCAAATAGTGGGGGGTTCAATTTACAATGTAATTTTATGCAAACAAGATATTTGATACCCAGACCGTGCCCTCTTACCAAGGGCGGGAGGGGTTTGAAAGTTGCAATCATATAGAGCCTGGGGATCAAAGGGTCACTATGAACAGTGACAGCTTAGGACAAGTCACAGCTTAAGAACTCCCTAGTCCCTTATCTGTCAACTGACATATGGATATATCTTTTTGCGTACCCTCCTGGCCCTGGAATATATCCCCCCCTCCCCTCCATGGAAAAATGGCAGCGGATACCCATGTTTATATAATAACCAGTTAATTCCTGCAAAAAGATTAATGGACATATTTGAATTTCTGTGAGATTATTTTTTTTAGAAAAGAAATTACTGAATTCGTTCAAGTGGAAGAGTACATTGTTTTGAATGGTGAGTAGATCCACTTGTCTGCTGTCAACTTATATATAACATAATATAAACACATACACTTCTTGGGGTATTCAATTCACTTTTATTTACACTTGAACGTTAAATATCAGTAAAATATCAGAGAAAATGGACCCTCGAAACTGGAGAGTACCACTACTGATCATTAACAAAGAAAGCTAACAGAGTTATCTTTCTTTGTATAAGATATATTAACATATCGACAAGTAGGAGATATTTTTATCAGCAAAATTGTTACCATCAAGTGGAAGAGTCTGTTGATACGGACAGAGAAACAGAAAAAAATCACACTCTTTATTATATAAGCAGACCACACAAAATGATCTTGAGGTATTGAACCACCGATTTTGTAGGTTCCAGTCTAATGCACTAACCCCTGGGCTATCGTCGGACAGTTACGTTCTCATTGGATGCCATTTAAACCCTGACTGATTAATTGCTTCCTACGTTTTCCTTTTGTCTTTTCTAAACATAAAAATCCTATGCATCTTCTAATAATTCAGCCTTTGTCTTTATTGTCTGCTTTTGTCTTTTGCTCTTTGTTCAGCAAGTTCTATTTACAGATGCTGACTTTTTTAAAAACTTAATATTATATTAGGGTCATGTAGTGCACTATTGAAGCTATACTGAGCAGCAGTGTTGCCAACTTTATTTTCGATTTACATCTAAAATTGACTCAAAAAACATCTAAAATTGACTCAAAAAACATCTAAAATTGACTCAAAAAACATCTAAAATCTAGGAAATATATTATATACTCTGTCAAAACTGACAGTGTTTGTTATGTATGGATCGGCAATAACGAGCCAAAAATGAATTTATTAGGTAATTATTTCTTTTATTAATTCAAGTATCCTAATCTTAAGTTTTTTGAAAGTCTCAACTTAAGAAAAGTCACCACTGATATCGTGCGGTATGAAAAAAAAGTCATAAAAAGAAACTTATTTTATTAAAAATATAACTTATTTCATTACAAAATAAAGTTGCTGGCCAAAGCCAATCCGAGCTATGATAAGTCTCCCCATTTCTATTTTTTGTTTGTTTCAACTGGATTTTTAGCTGTCCACTTACACATAAACATAAAGAATCAGCAGTCAGTCACATCAGCTTTAAAGAGAGGAAGACAGTAAACCTATATCTCCCATTTGTGGCTCTTAGACCTGAACAGACAAACAAACATACCAACAAACAAATTTGATTTGATCTTTTATATGTATAGACTACTTAATCTATCAAACATATTACTTATTTTATTACTATAAATTAAATAAATATATTACTTATTTTATTAAAAATCATCTAAATAGCAATTTCTGACATCTAGACGCAACCAAAACATTTAGATTTAGATGAAAAACATATCTAAATTGGCAGCACTTCTGAGCAGATGATATTTTTACCTCTGTCAACAATGTTGGGAGACGTATATGCATTTACTCATGTCTGTCTGTCCATCTCTCCATACAATATCACAAGTTGCCGAATTCGTTCAAGTGGAAGAGTACATTGTTTTGAATGGTGAGTAGATCCACTTGTCCGCTGTCAACTTGTATATAACACAATATAAACACATACACTTCTTGGGGTCTTCAATTCACTTTTATTTACACTTGAACGTTCATGCTAACTGATTTGAACACAGTAAAATATCAGAGAAAATGGACCCTCGAAATTGGAGAGTACCACTACTGATCATTAACAAAGAAAGCTAACAGAGTTATCTTTCTTTGTATAAGATATATTTCAATGATGTTTTGTAGAAGGGTGACCTATGAGCTAAGGAAGAATTACATTTTGGGATGGATCCAGGAAATCTTTACAGTTACCTCCCCACATCGTCACTATATGTGCACACAATTTCTCCAAAAGTTCTCAATAAATTTTTATGATATTTTCTTGAAGGTTAGGCCAAGGAGGGTAAGGAAGAATTGGTTAAATTTAGGGGAGGATCCAGGAAATTTTTGATTGAGAGATTCTTTATCATCTTCTATCATACATTTATATACTCACCCATGTCCACACAGTATATCCAAAAGTTCTCAATGAATTTCAATGACATTTTGTGGAAGGGTGATCTATGGGCTAAGGAAAAATTGATTAAATTTGGTTGCGATCATGGACTTTCTTTTACAGTTACCTCCCCTGCATCGTAGATATATATAAACTGATTTTTATTCAGTTTTTAGTGACAATGGCTTGGCAGAGGCATGCACTCTCTGAGTTCCTTCTTCCCAGCTTGAAATCAGATTTCACTTCTTTATGAATTTGTATTGATGAATCTACATACACACCTCAAACCCGAAACGAGATTGACACATTTAACATTGAGATAGAACATGAAGTTAAGTTGAAGAGATTATTTTTGTAATGTTTTCTTTCTCCTTCTTTTGTCTCTTTCTCTTTCATATTCATCAATTCTTTTTTGATTGACTTTCTCACAAGTGTGATGAATTAATTGTCTTCATTCTTGACAATTATCTATCTTCCTCCTCCACTGATCCGGGCAAGGCCGGCCTTTAGGGGCTGCGGGACCCAACTGGAAACATTTTTTGTGGGGCCCCAAGTTCACAGCCAAGGTCTGTAGAATCTTAGAGATATAGAGTTTATTATAGACATTATATCTCTATGGTAGAATGGGAAGCAATCAAAATGTGTGCTTAAAAATTTCAGAGAAATAATTTTTTATGCTATTCTGTAATTAATTAATATATTATTTAATTCAAGTACAGTAAAAAAAATTCAAAATATAAACAAATACTACTACTGATTTTTTAAGAATCCAGAAGTAAAATCCACAATGTGATGTTAGGTGCATTTTGCAATGTGTTGTGTGTGTATTTGACAAGTCTAGAGTAGATTACCCTAGTCCAATTGGGAACAATTGGTCCAATTGGCCTAATGCCGGTCCTGAGTCAAGGGCACAACCACATTTCAGAGTATTTTTGCATGTGTCCCTTTAGCACAACTTAGGACACCCAACAGGTTGGGTTTCATCAGCTAACTCACCATACAGCAAGGCTTTTACTGGTCTGTTATTGTCCATTCTAGAGGAATGACCTAACCAGCGTAGATGGTTTAAATTTTGCCATGAACTCTTTGGTTTGGCCATATTTAAATTTTGAGCCATTTATGCGTGTTTTGGGCCAGAAACTGCCTTTCCTCTCCCAATTCTTCTTCACTGTGTTGGCTACATCAAAGGAAGTCGAAAAGAAAGAGAACGCATTTGACATTGATGCGTTGCGTGTATTTTTCCACCCTTTAATTCTATTATTCGTTGTACAATCTATCTCATTTGGACCAGTCCATTATGAGGTGTATGGCCTAACCATAGCTCTATGTCTTCCACGTCTTCTTTTGCCAGAATTTCTTCATTACTAATGTAATGATACCATTTAATCTTCATAATGGCCCTGAGATGACATGGTTGAATTGTACAGAGTTGTCTGACTTGATGATGATATAGTGTCCAAGTTTCACTACTGATCTACTAATGATGAATCTGTTATTGGATCAATTAAGGCGAATCAGATCTCTAGTATGGAGATGTGGAGTGGTGTAGCAATTATCAGCACGGAAAAAGGAATTGTCATACCGAGTTTAAATTTTGACCGAGGCTGCTCCCATTCACTTCACACTAAGTTCTAAGACACTTCTAAGATTTCCTTAATATTGTGCCAAAAATGGTGCTGGGAACTTTTGCTACAGTGCTACAAAAAATACTTAAAGCTTGCATAGGAAGTAAGCAGGCATGGACAGTCGCACTTCTCTGCAGTGTTCAAATTTCTTCTGATGAAGTCTCACTCACAACAAAATGCATAATGGTTTATCTTCATTATAATAAATATGTTTGAGACGTAACACGTTTTTTCTCAATCTTTCTTTTCCACATTGTCTAATCATATCTACCATTCTGTCGGATTCCCTTACATCCACATATTTAATATGTGAACAGATATAATAAATATCTTACTATAATTCAGCAAATGTCCGTCCATGATCGCAAAACTCAAAAACGGCCAGAGTGATGACCACCAAACTTTCTGTGGTTATTAATGGGACAATGGAGCAGGTTTTAAGTTTTTAAAAATTCCCCAAAGTTTTTAGTAGGGGGTTCAGTTTCCAATGTAAATTCATGCTAAATTGGTCCCTTAGTTTGTCAGGTACGGTTCACGCTTAACTATGAATCTGTGCATCTGTGTTAACATAACTCAAGGACGGCTAGAGCTAT
>VCCN01004895.1:1933944-1948286 GCA_006491835.1 Architeuthis dux
AAAACACATCTCGTTTCATTCACAGCACACCACATGAATGACTGCAGGACTCTGCTATATTCAATTTTCTTCTGAGGACATCACCCAAGTGACGAAATGCATAAAGATTTATCTTCATGATAATAAACATGTTTGAGATGTAACACGCTTCTCTCATTCTTTCTTTTCCACATTGTCTAACCATATTCACCATTCTGTCAGATTCCCTCACATCCATACAACAAACATATATATATATATAGTTCAGTGAAAAAGTCACTTAAACATTGGTATATTAACAATTTTATTTTTTATCTTTTCTCCCGACCAGTTTCACCCGATTTGTCATTTTCAGGGGAAAATTGTTCTTTTTGAAAAACAGTCAAATAAACACTTCATTTGTTTTTCAAACCTCCGTTGTTAAGGGAAACAAAATGCTATAGATAAGATTGAGATAACAAAGTAAATATGGACGCTTGGTATCTATAGCAAATTCACTTGTTTAAAATTTTGAATTTTCATATTCAAAATGTTTGTTGATGGCATTTTCTCTCTCTATATATATTGTGTATTTAGGCAGAAATCTTTCTTTTATACTAGTTGAATAATATCGACCTTTTTTATGTGGTTACATCAATGCTCTGAGAAGTAAATAAGATTTGTTTTTCTTAGTAACATCGTTAGTAGTGGAAGCTATAAAAGCTTCATAGACTATATATGTATGTATATATATCTATATCTATATCTATATATATATTGCTGATATGATATGATATGATATGATATTACATTAAATTATAATACAAGTAATCTAATTATATTGCAATATTTAACTGATACGTCCAAATCAAAAGTTACTTTTCTCTTCAATGCAAATCTTCCCATTGAGTGTACGAATATACAGTAATTGGTTATAAATATTGATTCATCGTTGCATGTCACTTGATAATACTGTAGGTGAAACACCTCTTGAGTTAACTAGTAAGCATGCAAAGCGCAAATACCTCCGTCAACGCTATGAATTAAAAGATGATATGATATCTCCAAAAGTTCCCAATGAATTTCAATGAAATTTTTTTGGAAGGGTAAGCCATGGGCTAAGGTAAAAACTGATTCAATTTGGAGGCAGACCCAGGATTTTTTTTCTTGATTGAGTGAGAGTGGAGACGTATATGTATTTACCTGTGTCTTTCCTTCCGTCTTTCAGGGGGGGGGTGATTTTTTTCTTGGAAGGGTAAGCCAAAAAAATTCCATTGAAATTCATTGGGAACTTTTGGAGATATTGTGTGGACAGACAGCGGGAAAGACGGAAGGAAAGACATGGGTAAATACAAAAACGTCTCCACTCTCACTCAATCGAGAAAAAAAATCCTGGATCTGCCTCCAAATTGAATCAGTTTTTCCATAGCCCAAGGCTTACCCTTCTAAAAAGATTTCATTGAAATTCATTGGGAACTTTTGGAGATATCGTGTGGACAGACAGAGGGAAAGACGGAAGAAAAGACATGGGTAAATACATATACGTCTCCAACATTGTTGGCAGAAATAAATCATGCAAAACAGCCTAGTCTTTTTGAATGAGAACACAACTGTCTCCAAATGTTAAGCTTGCTCGAGAGGCAAAGGCTGGGTTTTCTGGTTTTCCCTTCTTGATGGATGATTGCACAAGTTTTTCTATTCTCATAGGACGGACACACAATGTGGACAAAAGAAAGGCTGGTCACTCAAGTGCATGATATTCTCATCATAAAAGAAAAAGGTCACCCACCTCAAATTTCAGGCCTGTTTTATATTTTTGTATTAGAAACCACCAATCAAAACTGTCCACATAAGTTTTTAAGTGATTCTGCCTGGCTGTATGTGTCAAGTGTACAGGCTGCACCAATGAAGCTAGAGGGCTAAAAAAATGTTTTAAATCACCTTCCCCTCCACCAAGTTTTTAGAGGTGGGTTCAATTTACAATGTAAGTTTATGCTAAATTGGCCTCTTAGTTTGTGCCTGGCAGTGTTCATGCTTGCTTTTTTGAAAATTCAGACTTTTTAGTGATAACCTCCCAACAGAAGGCGAGAGAAGTAACTTATTCATTGATCACCCCTTTTTCCAAATTTTAACTGATCACCCCCAACATGGCATGCTGCCAAAAGACATTGTGACAGTTTCTATTTAGTGACTAACTAGACCTGTTTTATACTACTTTTGTCTTTTGGTATTTTTCAACTGAACTGAATTCAGTTTCTATTTCAAAATTAAAATTTATCCAAGTTTATTTGAAAATGGACACACACTTGATATTTTTCTTTCAGAGTAAAGAACATTCCAAGATTTAAGAAAGGCCCATGCAAAGCTGGTAATAGGTCCAGGCCAGATGGGTAAAATTTGCTCATTAAGTATTTTTGTAAACAGTGCTAAATACATATGATTTATGTATGGGTATATACAAGTATGTGTAGTGTATATGATGTACTTACAAGTAACAGAACAAAACTAGCATTCCAAGAGAAATTATGAATCACAGCCACGCATATATGCTGTGTTGGAGGTGATCAATTAAAAAGGGGAAATCAATGAATAAGTTACTTCTCTCGCCTTTTGTTGGGCTGTGATCACTAAAAAAGGTCTGAGTTTTCAAAAAACAAACTGCTGACCAATTTAGCATAAACTTACATTGCATATTGAACCCCCCTCTAAAAACCTATTATGGGGGGAATATTCAAAAAAAAAAAAGAGATTTCCCTACACATTGAGGGGAGTGTGTGCGTGTGCAAAATTTCAAGTTTCTACTATGAACTGTTAGGGCTGGCCAAAGTCTGGATACATAGATACATATAAATGTCAGAACACATGAATAACCTAAACCCAGCAATAAACCAGTGTTGTGGGTAACAGACCCCTCCCCCCAACTTCTTCAAGACATAAGAAGTAGGAATTCCTGCAGAAATGAAGAGAAACCCGTAGTGGTGGGGTTAGGGTGTGGCTAGACCAACAGGAAGATAGAAATAATTTTTTTAAAGTCTGACAACTCACCAGAAGGTTACATTTTGACAAAACTTAGATACATATGTTGCAAAGTGCCGGCAGCAGGACTTATCGGAAATGCGAAATACGTGTATTTTGCATGTATTTTGAGTTATTTTAAGCTATTTTTAGCTATTCTAGCTATTTAAATGGTCATAAAATGGCTAACAATGTTTTTAGTGCATTTTGGCTTTTTTTTACGCTTTTTGCAGGTTGATTTAGCACAAAAAAATTATTTTAGTTGCAACGCTGCCTGGATCCCCCTGTATTTTTGACCTGGCTCTGCCACTGCTTGGCGTCACATGGAGACCACAAGACTGTACAGAATATTAGAGAAAAAACAAGTGTCAGAGATTGCAGGAATACTGTTGTTAAATCACTGAATGTGCCTTCATTACGGTTATTTGGGCATCAGATTCTATCAAATAAACTAATATCATTTCCATGACGACCTAGATTGAGCTAACCTCTGCCTCGTCTTATGGCAAACTTTTCTATCTCGTCCCTCCATCTTGTGTCTAGTCTTTTCCTACTGCATTTACTGTCCCTTGAGCACCAGTCGGTTAGTCTTTCACCCCCTCTATTGTCATCTCTTCTTGCTAGGTGACCAAAAATGACTAAAAGTTATAAAATGTTTTTATTTGGCATAGACTGGCTGTCCTATACATACAAACTGTACAAAATTTCATTCGAAATAACCAAAGAGACGATGAAAAAAGAAACAAGCAAAATTACCCCTATTGTAAATCATTAGTAGGATTTCATCGAGTGTAGCCGGAAGACGGGTCATGACATCAACACTTTGCCACTCTATTAATAAAAAGACTTTTTATTGGAAATTAGTACTGTTTTATTAATCTGTGTAAAACTTTAGGCAAATCAAGCCTTCTTCCCTCCTTAACCAAAGAGTTCCAACACGCCCATGCTAGTAGATATTACAAATAATTGTTATGTTATCATGATCATCATGATCATCAGCCGTTATAAGTCCACTGCTGGACAAAGGCCTTTCCCATCTCCTTCAATGACGATCTAGATTTTGCTAACCTCCGTCATGTCTTACTGGCAAACTTTTCTATCTCGTCCCTCCATCTTGTGTCTGGTCTTTTTCTACTGCATTTACTGTCCCATGGGCACCAATCAGTTAGTCTTTTCCCCCCATCTATTGTCATCTCTTCTTGCTAGGTGACCAGTCCATCTCTATTTTTGCTGCTTAATTATTTGTATAATATCCTTCACTCTAGTCCTCCTTCTGATCCATGTTGATCTTTTTCTATCTCTTAGAGTTATCCCTTTCCATGGCTCTCTGTGCTATTCTGAGTTGGTTTTCAGCTCGTTTTGTTAATTTCCATGTTTTGAACCCGTAAGTCATGGCTGGTATTATGCAACCATTGTATACTTTACGCTTCAATCACATTGGTAAGGTGCTCTTGAGAATGTCTCTATTCATACCAAATGCTTTCTAACCTATCGTTATGCATCATTTTATTTTTCAGTCATGGTCTTTCTCTCCTTCTTGTTATTTGTGTTGTAAGCATGACGTTTCGGCCGATCCATTCTTCGGCCTTTTTCAGGTGTAAAATCCGAGTGTCAAAAGGTTTGTACAAAATTCGACATTAAATCTTTCAAACTCTCCGATGTCTGCTAAGTAAGGTTGCCCCAACTCGGGACCCCAAACTAGTGAACAACTGTGTTTAAGTCATCCCTTGTAAATGTGGTATTGTCTATACTGGAGAAACGGGCAGCTTTGATGAACACAAGAAGGCTATAATCAGGGGTGAGATAGATAAATCTTCTATGGCCGACCACATCTGGAGAGAGAATGGTGAGAAACTTCCCCTTTATGAGGAAGTCCAGATTATTGACAGAGACCGATGTTGGAAGCAGAGAAAAATCAAAGCGGCAGCTCACATCAAAATGTCGACTAAATGCATTAGCCAGACAAGTGTGGATTTCAATCCGATGTGGCTTCCACTTCTCAACAAATTTAAACCTGACAAGACAAAGACACAGAAAACCCGGGTCATGCGCTATAAGGGCTACCCCTCTTTAAACATAACTTCTGTTTAACCCATCACATTCGGATTTTACACCTGAAGAAGGCCAAAGAATGGATTGTCCGAAACGTTGTGTTTACAATACAAATAACAAGAAGGAGTTCAATCGTCCGAAGAACCATTTGAATATTAATGACCCTTCTCAAAACTATAGAAAAGAACCATTTGAATATTAATGACCCTTCTCAAAACTATAGAAAATTCTCTACTTGAACAATTCACCTATGGTGTAGTAAGGGTTCTCAGTGCCCAGGAGCAAAGATAATTTTGGCACCCCTACTCTAAAATAAATTATATTATTATTGATTTGAATAAATTAAATTATAAAATTGTTTTTATATTGTTCACCGTTTTCAACAGCGAGTGTGTGAAACTTTACAATCAGGACTACCTTCCCTACATTCTGTTAAAATATGTTAGTAAATAAATCACAAAAAATTTTTATTCATACAAATTTAGCAAAAAACATAATTAGTATTGTAGGTTTAAATGTCCTACAAGAATGAATGTTACCAGTTTAGATGCTGGTAAAATGTTCTGTATAAGAATGGGTCATTAACCCTTATAGCACTGCCAGGCTGATATATTGGATTAGATAATGTAGACAAAAACACTACACAGGTGATATGTGATGTAAGGTTGGTATAATGACAGATATTAACAATTAAAATTGCAAACAGAAGACATACTCTCAGAGATCCTTTATTCATACAATGACTGCGGTCAACGACACGCACGTGTGTCTCCTTCGATCTCCTAAAAACAATATGACTGCTCATTCACCAGAACGTGAAACAGCCCCTTACCAGAAGGGGAATAACTCAAAATACTTACTTAACATGTGATACTATGGTTATGTTAGATTTTACAAGTACACAAGAGATACGTTGTATCAGAATAGGTACTTTCATTTTTGGCTTGAAATGGAAACAAAGAATTACTGGCCAAGAGAGGGGCCGGATGGTGGAGGGTGGAGCTGTTGTCAGGTTGGTTCGGCAGAAAGATGTTCTGATCTTCAAGTACAGTTGCCAACCTGAAATGAAACACAGGCAGTGTTCTTGGCAAGGTTTTTGATCGGCGGTTGTTGACACATTGACAACAGGTGTACTTTGAGTTGGAGAAGGCACCAGTCGAATTGAATGTCTCCCCTACATCCAGACCCAACCCTAGAATTAAGGCTTACCCATAACAGAGGGTAGATTTTGTTTTTCAGTTTGTTTTTTAACAACCAGCTTGGTGACACCTTGTCGCTTTTGCATTTGAGGTGAAGAAGGCAAAGAAGAATAGAACTGCAGTATAGTAGCAATCAGAAAGCAATTTATTTAAGTCCCACTGAAAACTGGACACTATAGAGTGAGACAGAGCTTAGTTCTACTTTCCAGACTGAAACCGTCAATACCCTGTGAGGCTGCCAGTAGTGGACTGCAGAGATCTTCTTCTCCGCCTCACAAGAAAAGCAATAATCCTGACCTGAAGCAGATTTTAGAAGTACTGTATCACATTACCGCCCGTACCAGACAGAAGATGATATATCAACTTGATCTTTCAATAAATGCTTTGTTATTGTTTGTAGCAGTGTCACATGTTCCTGTTTCCAGCAGTCTTAACTTAACTGCTACTGTTCACCCGCCTGCGGTTTTCATCAACACTTCGAATACAGCACACATACTTCGTCCATCGATCTTTGAACACAATGTGGGGGTGGTCGAGGGTTGGTGTGGAGAGGACAGTGGAGGTTGAGGGGGTGGTGGTACAGATATGTTGGCCTAAAAAGGCCAGCCGGACCAGCTTAAAAACTGAAGAAACCTACATTGACAGTTATGGTTGACAGTAGTGTTTTTCGCTATATGGTCAAAAAGCCATAGCATTAAAAGGGTTAAATGAATTAATAAGTTCAGTCTATAGAAGGAAGGCACTAACATTAAAAAATGTCCACGTGACAGAATTCTCGCCAAATCTGTGACGTCATGAAAGAAGAAGCTGGAGGAGACGCGATCGCCATTTTTTAATATAGGGGTAAAATACCCATGAAGTCGGCCATCTTTGAATTTTATAAGAAGACATGATAGCGTGTACATAAATAAAATTCAACAAAGGAAAAACAGTCAATACGAAAGACAAATGCATGTATTTTTAGATAACCATTAAGATGTTTAATAACAAACAAAAGATGATATACATGTGTACATATGCTTTTACTGAAATAAAGAAGAACATAAAAACAACGTTTTCCTGAGTCAAGAAGATTAAATCTTAGGAAAAAAACGAAATAGAGAGAATAGAAATATAAGAAAAATGTGACATAGTGTTGCGTAGAGCCATTGCTATATTTTACTTGCAGAGAGAAGCAGGCTGGGCTGGTTTAAAACCTTTAGAGGTCCTAAGCACTGAAAAGATTATGGGATCCCCATATATATGTACAGTGTCACCCATAAATGAGTATACACCCTAATTTTCTTCTAAACCAAACATAGCAAGATTTTATTATTTCTAGTGGAACATTACACAATCAAAACAGATATTATCAGGTATTATTTATGACCAAACTCTACAGCATTGAAACTCTGTCACCAAAAATCTTTTTGTAGTGTTGTACTCATTTTGTCATAAATAATACCTAATAATATCTGTTTTGATTGCGTAACGTTCCACTAGAAATAATAAAATCCTGCTATGGTTAGTTTAGAATACAATTAACTTTCTATTAAAAAGTGATAGGGGTGAACTTATTTATGGGCGATACTGTATATATGTATTTATATGTGCATACATATTGCCCTACACAAGTGTTTCCAAACTTTTTCTCTATGTGACCCACCTGGTTTTGGTGTGACATGGCCCAGTGGGGATCATAGCTAGCAAATTTTTGAAACCAAAGAAATGTCATTAAATAGATCAAATTTTTTCAATTAAAAAGTATTTAATAAAAATAAAGAACAGAAACTCGTCAGTAATGTTTCGAAATAGTACAACTTGAAAATGGTGAGGCCAGATGTCTGTCAAGTTTTGATTGTGTAATGTTCCACTAGAAATAATATGCTATATTTGGTTTAGAAGACAATTAACTTTCTATTAAAAAATGTTAGGGGTGTACTCATTTATGGGCAACACTGTAATTCAAAATAAAAACAATACTAAACTGTAAAATAAAATGTTATCATTCAAAATGAAACAAAACTTACAGTAAGATTTATTTACAGTAAACACTACGGCACCAGTATTACATTGCATAAAATAATTTGACGTTAGATTGAGAATACAGAGATGACTCTAAATCCAATAAAGCGACAGCCATTCAGTATTACTATATGAGAATTGGATACCAACAAAAGGTCAACATCTTATCATATAAAAGCCAAATATGTAGATGGGTATGTTTATGAACAAAGTCAAAGGAAGGATAATAAAAAAATGAGATATGCTGTTTCCATAGCAATGAAGAAAAACGATCAAGGTCTATAGATAAACTAGGTCAACGGAACGCTGAACGCTGCAAAGAGACTGTGTCTTTCTCCTTTCATTTTCTTTCAGCTTCTTTTGATGTTGCCTACAGTGAGAAAGCAGTTGGAAGGGGGGAAGCAGTTGTTAGATTCTTGGAGACATTTCTGGCCAAAAACTGGCAAAAATGGCCAAATGCAAATAAGAACTCTCAGCACACACCAAAAGAAAAAGTCAAAATGGCTCAAAATTTAAATACGGCCAAACCAAAAAGTTCATGACCAAATGCTTCTTAGAAAGGCCAGATTTGTTAAATTTGGCCATCAACTTTATTTTGTAATGAAACAATTTATATTTTTAATAAAATAAATTTCTTTCTATGACTTTTTTTTCATACTGCACAATGTCAGTGGTAACTTAAGTTGAGACTTTCAAAAAACTTAAAATTAGGATAATTGAATTAATAAAAAAGAAATTACCTAATAAAATCGCTTTTGGTTCCTTATTGGTGATCCATTCATAAATAACCATCATTTTTGACGGGTATATGTTAGTAATATACAGTGAACAAAACTTACTCTAACAAACGCAGTGTACACACTTTCATTTTCATTTCTTAAAGAAATTGTTACGAGGGAAAAATGCAAATACAAAGATTTATTGAAAACGATTCTTTTTTTTACAGAAATCAATGTTGGTCCATTTAAAAAAATATATTCTAATGATGAAATATCATTATTTGTACAAAACAAAACACCTTTTATTGCATGGCTTTCTCGCCTTGAAGATACCTAGCATTTTAACACACATGAATCAAAGATGCAAAATAATGTTTATTATTGCCTACTTATAACTTTATTTATATTTCAAAAAGTTTTCTCCTACTTTTGTTAATTGCAAAGTCTTTGAACATATCCTCAAAACTAATCTGAGGTAACGAATCTGCTTCAATACTTAGCAGAGATAAGGTATCCAGCCTGTCTTGTCACATAGTTGTTCTGTTGGAATTTTTAATATACTTCAACCGAGAAAATGAACGTTGCTGTGCAATTTGTGACCATTCATGTTTAAAATATACAGAAACTAATGTCTAGGAAAGGCACATTCAATATTGTGTTCTACAATTATTTTATAAAGTTCAGCATGACTGAATCTTGTTTTTACAATTTCTGTTGCACTGAATTTATGTCGCACATATGAATGAAACTGCTGAAGCTCAGCTGAGAAATTAGTGTTCAAGTCCCCTGGGTAAGCATCAATCAGCTTTTGACAACACTAAGAGTACCTTTCAATTACAGTAGGTGATGAAGTGATATTATTTGGCACATCACTTAGAAAAGAAAATCTGTCTGCTATGTTTTGTTGTTGTTGTTGTAGTAGTAGTAGTAGTGGTAGTAGTGGTAGTAGTATATGTATGTATTTTTTTCATTTATTGTGGTTTCTGGAGAATTGTATGTATACATGAAAAGGTTATTTTACTGTGCATAGAAAAAAATGCTAGTGGAGTGGACATTTTAGTAATCAGACCATTGAGCAAGATTCGATGTGCCTGTTAAAGTCATCAGGAGGGTTAACGCATGGAAGACATATTACAGAGGGTTCCATAGCAAGGTTTGTAGGCTCTTTATCACATTTTGTTCCAATCTGTGACTTTTTAGAAAATCTAGCAGTGGTCTACTCCATGTCTTCGACACAGCATGAAGATCTACGTCCTTCCAACATGAAGCAAGATATGGCAGATGTTGGGAAGTTTAATAACTGGTTATCGACACACATCTTCTTTGCTTATGAGCAAACTCATTGTCTTGTATGCATTTCCAATGATTTGATTGTAGATCTATAACTGTGACATTGTGACGAAGCGTATAGTATTGGATACAACACCACTGATGGTCTGACAGGTAAGATTTCCACAGAAACAACACCAAGAAAGCCTAAAGTGGTCACCATCAGGAGTTCCAAGAAAAACGTCAAGGTTTGTGGCAAAGTTACAGACATTAACCCACAGAATCTTTTAAATTGGATCACTTGTGTCCTCAACAGCCATGAGGAAATGGGGTTCTTCCTTGGCTTTGAGCTCTCTCCTGAACCCATGTCTCTTTTTAAAAAGTCCTGAACAAAACAAATACAAACTGGTTGACAATTTCAGAAAGGATGTAAAGTACATGAACCATGTGGATGGTTCTCCTCCATATGTTGCATATGGAGGCTACCTTTTGCACAAATCGTTTGGTCTAGTGATGCTACATACAAGCATATCCTCACTAACCATGTGCAATATGGAAGGAATATGGTTGACGTGATGGATGGATATGTAAATGGGAATTGTACCAAAAACATCAACTTATACTGTATGTGCTTCTAATTATGCTGCAAAAGAAATTAAGTATGAAAGCAATAACTGAACCAGATGATTTTTTAGGAAGCGAGTCTAACAAGGCCCAATTTATTGGTATATTGACAGAGTTCCTCGTGGATGAAGGTATACAAGTGAAATAAGCTGCAGGAGATGCAGATGTTCTCATTGTTTTGACAGCATTGGAAGCTGCAGCTCAGAATTCTGACCCTGTAGTTGTCGTGGGTAATGATACAGATCTTCAGTGTATTTTTGTGGAGAGATGTGAGACTAGCAATGTCTACATTCAGCTGGACACTGGCGATCCCCAGGGATGCTCAAAAAAATGTTACGGCTGCTCAACGCAAGGTTCTTTATGTTGTCCAATGTCTCACAGCTGTGATACTTGCTCAGCTCCATTTAATAAAAGAAAGATAACTGCCTGGAACCTTCTTAAGAAGATGAAATTGCATGAGCTTCAGGAACTTTAGGTATTTTATGAGGAGAATGTTTAGCCATATTCAAATACAGACTGCTGGTGAGCATTTTCTTCTTAAGTTATATGGATGTCCAGCAACTTCAACACATAGAAGAAGAAGAAGAAGAAGAAGAAGAAGAAGAAGAAGAAGAAGAAGAAGAAGAAGAAGAAGAAGAAGAAGAAGAAGAAGAAGAAACATACAAAAAAGAGCGTGGTCTTACCTTGAAGGTACTCTTCTGCCCAACTCCCCCCAAAATATTGACAGTAAAAAAAAAAATGCTTCATTTAAAAGTTAGTTACATACATGTAAATACATGAACAAGAAACCTAAATTATAAAAGGCACGTACCACCAGTGTATCACCAAATTAAGTCTGACATCAACATTAAAGCTGGAAGCTCTTCCTCCAACATTTGAAGTAGCTGCTCAAAACTCTTACAGGGCCTATCATACAGTCCAGCAGTGCCTTGGTACAGATCTAGATCCCACTCAGTGGGGTTGGGAGAGAATGGGGAGTTACCTGTGTCCTATCATAACAACAAAGCCTCCTGCACCAGATATACTGCTGACTAGGATCTCATGTGGGTGTAAGACCAGATGTGGGGTAAGTTGTGGCTGCAGAAAGATTGGTATGAAAAATTTCTACTTAGGACAAACCTGTACCAATATACCACAGGAATTGGATGCCAGTGAGCAAGCTGAAGTGTCTAGTAGAAGTGCTGCAACTGCGGCAAGAGGAGGAAGATCTTGACCATGCAAATGTCATCATGGAGGACAGCGAAGAACATTTATTTTGACCTACTGCAATTTCTACTATACATGATACAACCATCAGGGGTCCGGGGCTGCCCAGGTTGGGAACCTTTGCAGTAAATGTTGGAAAGGGGGGTGGGGGGGGTTCTAGTGGCCTAGCCCCTAGGGCCCCAAAATCTCCTATTATGCTCCTGTATATAGGGTTTGTATCTTGTCTTAGACACGCATATCTCTGAATGAATTTAAGAGTTACCCTATTACAGCAGGACACACATTTGACCACAAACTGCTTAATTTGTGTTTAATCCTGTAGAGGGGGCTAAATAATCTGATGGATGATTATTTGTAAATTGCCTCTTATCTAATACTAGCCAAACATTCTGTTGCTTAACTTTCAAATAACAAATATGTGATAACTATAAGCCCTTACAAATTTATAATAAAAAACCAATTCACCACTTATAATTAGAAACTATCAACCAAAACTGTTAAGATAGGTTTCTTCAATTTTTAAGTGATTCTACCTGGTTGGCTGGTTATGTATATATGTATATGTGTAATGCATATTTACTCCTTATTATGTCTAAAAAAACGTTTTGGTGGTGGGGCGGTCAATTTACAAAGTAAGTTTATGCTAAATTAGTCCATTAGTTTGCATTCAATCTTGTTTTTTTTAAATTCAGACTTTTTAGTGATGCAACAAAAGGCGAGAGAAGTAATTTATTCATTGATCACCCCTTTTTCCAATTTTTTAATTGATCACCCCCAACAGGCATGCTGCCAAAAAAACATTGGTCTGTGACGGTTTCTATTGAGTGACTAACCAGACTTAACTTTAATAGAACTGGCATGTCATGCAGTGGTGGTGCTAGTGTTTTGTACCAGCCTGTGGGGCAAGGTTCAGCCAGAAAACTATGAGGACGGGCAAAGTTTTTATATAAGTAATAAAATGAGTTTTATATAATAAATCAAAGTCATTTCCCAATGTAATTGCAAAGTTACAATGAATAAAACAAATGAGGCATGAAAGATGGCAACGTCTATTATGAATTGCAGTAGCACATTGTCTATTAAGATTAAATTTTGTGAGTCCAGGCCAGGCCCAGGCCAGGCCCAGGCCAGGCCCAGGCAAGGCCCAGGCAAGGCTGTTGGGAGCCAGGCTATGCCGGGCTGTGCCGGGCTGGTTACAGCATTTTCATAGCGGGTAAGTTAATTGCTGGAATTTTCATACCAGAAATGGCTATTTCCTAACCACTTTTTATAGCCAAAACGAAATGAAACGATAAAACTCAGGTTCATCTGGTGTCATTAATTTTTTCAATGTTATTCAAAACTTTTGAGGGCAATAAGTAAAATAAAATCTTTTTAAATAAAGTTGTGTAATAATTATCACTGAAAAAAAACCCATTATAAAAATTAAATCTAACTTTTTTGTTTGTTAATAATCTCAGAGATCCGAAAAAACACGTTTTAAAAACAATGATTATAAATATGTACTTTACTTTACTATGCTACATAAAAATAAAAATAAAAACGTTTCAGTGTCTTTTTTTTTTCAATAGTATCAATATTTTTGCTGCTATTTGTATTCATACAATTTCGAAAAATAAATTTATCATTTCATTTCGTTTCGGCTATAAAAAGTGGCTAGGAAACAGCCATTTCTGCTATGAAAATCCCCACGATTAACTTAGCCGCTATGAAAATGCTGGATACCATACTGGGCTATGCCAGGCTTGTCCTGGCCTGGTGCCGCCACTGATGCCATGATTGGTTGTACTAGTATTTTACACACAAACTCTATTATTAAAGATTATTTTTTTCACTTAGAATAACTGATATATTTAAATGATTTCTTGTTAGGTAGTACTGACTAACATTGCTTATTGTATGGTTTATCAAACTTCAAAAGTTCTCCTTATTTGTTTTATCTGTATTATCAGGAATAACGAGAATAGAAATAAAAGAAAGAAAAGAAAATTTCTCATTAAAAGATCCATAAAAAACCCGTTAAAAGGTCTTCAATGAGTGTCTGCGATTCTTTTCTGTCCAAGTGAATTGTTTGTAATTTAGGCCATGAATATTATTTGCTATGCATGGCTTGAAATGATGAAAATATGCCTATATATCCCCACCCCCGACCTCTCTCTCTCTTTCTCTCTCTCTCTCTCTCTCTCTTAAGTTTTAGACCAGACATGAAGGACAAGAAAGAACAAGTTTTCTTTTTCAATCTTTATTGTTATTTGATGAAGTATGTAACACACCACTTTTTATTAAATTTGACTAG
>VCCN01004895.1:1964695-1987922 GCA_006491835.1 Architeuthis dux
TCTCTTCCTGCTCAACTGGCCATTTGAACACTATGGGTTTGAAAAGTCAGAGCCTTTTTCAACCCAAATTACTACAATGCCGAGCTGACAAGACATTGTCTCTCTTCCTGCTCGGCTGTTTTCATTGTGAGTATACATACCTGTCAAGTTTCAATGTTGAAGATCCCCCAACTTAAAATGAGTTTCAAAAGTTCTGTAGGTGATCTGCCAAAATAATGTGAGTTCCTAAGTTCTATTAAAATATACTGAATACATTATTGAACTTGTGATGTTACTCCTAGCATGTGTGTGAATGGAATGAATAGACCCTTTCTCTGTGCAGCAGATAGGGGGCCAGCAGCAAATCACAGTCCTGCAGTAGCACTACATGGCACGTTTAATTGGTTAAAATCACTAACAAAAAGATTCACACTTTTCTAAAAATTGACTTTTTATAAAATTTCTCACCTTACATAAAATACGTGAGAATTTTACACTTTTTATAAAATGTGTAAGAATTTTCCATTAATGTGTGAGAACGTATCAAAATGTATGTGTCTCACGCAAAATGCGTGAGACTTGACAGGTATGAGTATATCTAGATAATAATGAGGAGATTGGATACAATATACATCACTGGGTATTAACTATATAAAAAGGAAAAGAAAGAAGCAATAAAAATATTCCATTACACACACACACTCACACACACACCGCCCGCCAGGAAATAACTCCGATGAACATATTAGTAATGAATATTTAATTAGCACTCAGGTAACTTCTTTGAAGCCACATATTCCATAATGCATAAACGAATGTCTACAAACACAAAACAGACCAAAGTATCTGGTCACTTAAATATCCTCCCACCTAGACTGGTTTGTGGGGGGGATGTTCAAGTGATCCCTTTGATTATGATGAAAGGGATCACTTTGACATCCTCTGCACCTAGACTAGTTTACATGGGAGGATGTTTAAAATCTGTACAGGTATACCTTGATTAGTGCGGTTAATTCATTCCAAAATGTTCTGTATTGTTCAAAACCACACTATTCATGGTCTTATTATAATTTAATGTGTTTTTTATTCATGTTATACTTAGCTTGTGGTGACACAGATTATACAAAACAAAGAAAACAAACAATAATGATTAATTAATAATAGCATTTATCTCCCTTAGTAGAACTCTCTAATCCTAAATTAATACTATCCAATGAAATTCCCTAACAGCTGTTACATGACCAGAAATCCTAATCTGAATACGCAAGCACAAATCTTTTTCCCCACTAGAAGCCGAGCTGACAAGATGTCTCTTTTCCTGCCTTTTGAACCCATAGTGTTCAAAAGGTCAGAGCCTTTTTCAACCAAAATTACTACAATGTAGTCATCTTATCACTAATGAATTATCCCTAATCAAATCCTCTATTACGGAGAACCTTTGTACCTCCATAAGTTACATTAATTTGTACAGTAATACTTTATACTCAGTTATATTAATTTGTACAGCAATACTTTATACTCAGTTACATTAATTTGTGCAGCAATACTTTATACTCAGTTACATTAATTTGTGCAGCAATACTTTATACTCAGTTACATTAATTTGTACAGTAATACTTTATACTCAGATACATTAATTTGTACAGTAATACTTTATACTCAGTTATATTAATTTGTACAGTAATACTTTATACTCAGTTACATTAATTTGTGCAGCAATACTTTATACTCAGTTACATTAATTTGTACAGTAATACTTTATACGCAGTTACATTAATTTGCACAGCAATAATTTATACGCAGTTACATTAATTTGTACAGTAATACTTTATACTCAGTTACATTAATTTGTACAGTAATACTTTATACTCAGTTACATTAATTTGCACAGCAATAATTTATACGCAGTTACATTAATTTGTGCAGTAATACTTTATACTCAGTTACATTAATTTGTACAGCAATACTTTATACTCAGTTATATTAATTTGTACAGCAATACCTGAACCATACTACATCAAAACCTGCACTAAGCAAAAGCACACTATTCAAGGTATTACTGTATTGATTAGAACCCATGGCTGACAACACGTTATTGATAAAATAAATTAATTTCTATGTCTTTCTTGGTTTCCTCAACATTCCCTAAATCACAATGGTTTACAATCAAACAACCTCCACGTTAGACTGTTTTAGGGGGAGGATGTTCAATCGATGAAACGTTGGGTGGGGGATCTTCAAATGACCACTCTAGGGAGGGATGTGAAAGCATCGGCATATGGGAACTGTTTCTTCAAGAGAGCTCGATTCGACCAAAATTTTATACAGATTAAAAACACAAGTACTAATATCCAATAAAATGTAATTTTATCAATCAACGATACACGATTAGAATGAATCATGCAACTTAAAAGAAACAGGTCTGGTTAGTCACTCAATAGAAACCGTCACATGACCAACGTCTTTTGACAGCAGGCCGTGTTGGGGGTGATCAAGTAAAGATAGGAAAAAGGGGTGATCAATGAATAAGTTACTTCTCTCACATCTTGTTGGGCAGTGATAACTAAAAAAGTCTGAATTATCAAAAAACACAACCTAGTGATCAATTTAGCATAGACTTGCATTGCAAATTGAACCCCCCACTAAAAACCTATTTAGGCGGAGAGTTTTCATTTTTTTCTAGACATAATAAGGAGTAAATGTTAAAATTTTCAGCCCTCTAGCTCCACTGGTGCGAACCTGTAAACGTGATATGCATACATAGCCAGCCAGGCAGACCAACTTGAAAACTGAAGAAACTTATGTTGACAGTTTTGGTGACAGTTTCTAATATTGTTTTCTTTCTTAGCAGCAAAAATATCAATTGTCCGAATTTTCCCCACTGTTTTATCTGAATTTGGGTGGGCCAATACCCTTCCTGCTACTCAGGCTCGTATGGCCATTGGTTAAAGTAATCCAGTAAATCTGTGTGACGTGTGACGTGTCAAGGTCTTATTATAATTTAATGCTTTTTTTCAGCTTATGCTTAGTTACATTAATTTGTACAGAATACCTTAACCATACTACATCAAACCCATACTAATCAAAACTGCACTGTTCAAGGTCTTATTATAATTTAATGCTTTTTTTCAGCTTATGCTTAGTTATATTAATTTGTACAGAATACCTTAACCGTACTACATCAAAACCCATACTAATCAAACTGCACTGTATAATAAGACCTTGAACAGTGCAGTTTTGATTAGTATGGGTTAGCTAGAGGGCTGAAAATTTACTCCTTATTATGTCAAGAAAAGACAGCTTTTTTGTTTTTTGAAAATTCTCCCCTATCATAGGTTTTTAGTGGGGGTGGGGGTCAATTCTAGCTCCATTATAGAGCAATGTAAATTTGTGTAATACATACATAGTCAGCTAGCCAGCCAGCCAGACCAACTTAAAAACTGAAGAAACCTATGTTGACAGTTTTGGTTGACATCTTCTAATATTGTTTTCTGCCTTTCTTAGCAGCAAATATCAATTGTCCGAAATTTCCCCACTGTTTTATTTGAATTTGGGAGGCCCGATACCCTTCCTGCTACCCAGGCTCGTACGCCTATTGGTTAAAGTAATCCAGTAAATCTGTGTGACGTGGGACTCCGGATATGTGTTAAATTTCTGCATGAAGAAGCATGAGTATATGTGGAATGTAGACAAATTTTCAAAAAACATCTTTTCTAGACATAATAAGGAGTAAATGTTTAAATTTTCAGCTCTCTAGCTCCATTGGTACAGCCTGTATGCACGACACATACATAGCCAGCCAGAATCACTTAAAAACTGAAGAAGCCTATGTTGACTATGTTGACAGTTTTGGTTGACTGTTTCTAATAGATAGATAGATAGATAGATAGATAGATAGATAGATATACAGAGAAAGCTGCTAATTGTGATCACTTTGAGATAGGGTTTTTAGATAACAGCTGATAAGATTAAGCGAAGGATATATAGAGAAAACCGCTTATTGTGATCACTTTAAATAAAGTGTTTGGTACCAACTGATTTTGATAATAAGGAGTAAATGTTGGAATTTTCAGCCCTCTAGCTCTATTGGTGCGGCTTGTACACGTGTTACATACATAGCCAGCCAGCCAGCTAGCTAGCCAGCCAGACCAACTTAAAAACTGAAGAAACCTATGTTGACAGATTTGGTCACAATTTTGTAAAATTTAGAATGGGTATAGGTAAATGAAATTTTATAATAAAGACTTGAATGACAATGAAATAGTTTTAAAAGCCGTGTCATGGAGAAGCTTTCTAACCACTCTATAGCAGGCGCCCTGTCTGTGTTTGTAATATATGGCGTGATCACACAAGTGAATGGAATGCATGTGCTTTAGTGCATATCCCTCCATTCAGATGTTGATCCAATGGTCTCTACATGAAAACGTCTAATTGTCTCTATGCACACTACGTGCACAGATACCTTATACACACGTTAGGTCACTTTGTACCTAATTCATATTATTGATCATGTTTAAAACTGTCAACCAAAACTGTCACCAAAACTGTCAACAGGTTTCTTAAGTTTTTAAGATGGTCTAGCTAGCTATATATGTATGTATCACACGTACAGGCCACACTAATGGAGTTAGACGCATAAAAATTTACTCCTTATTATGTCTAGAAAAAACATTTTTTTTTTTTTTTAAAAGTCCCCCTAGATAGGTTTTTAGTTGGGGGTTCAATTTGCAATATAAGTTTATGCTAAATTGATCCCTTAGTTTGTGTCTGGAAGTGTTCACATTTGTTTTTAGAAAATTCAGACTTTTTTTTAGTGATCACTGTCCAGCAAAAGGCGAGAGGAGTAACTTATTCATTGAACATCCATTTTCCCAATTTTTTAATTTGATCATCCCCAACACGACTTGCTGCCAAAAGACGTTGGTTATGTGACGGTTTCTATTGAGTGACTAACCAGACCAAAAGTATTCGTAAATAAGTACGTTAATACGGGGTGTGGTGTCGCTATTGAATAACGAGAGTTCAGTCCATTGTTACGCATCACTTCAAGTAGACAGGTTTTCTGACGTGGTGTAAAAATGGTCAGTTCAAAAATCAGGCAACGTATCAATTTAAAGTTTCTGGTGAAATTGAACAAAACATCAACCAAATCTTTTTGTATGCTAACTGAAGTTTATGGGGAGGAATGCATGTCATATGTACAAATAGCACAAGAGTTTTTGTGAAGGTCGAGAAGATGTTGAAGATGATGAATGCTATGGATGACCATGCATGTCAAGAACCAGTGAGGATGTTAAAAAAATCAGACAAATGATCAACAATTCAGCATCAGAATGATTGCAGAAATGATTTCTACTGATAAAGAGAAAGTTCTTGACATACGTGGGTTTCCATAAAGTAAAGTATTTTTATACTAATATTTGAGCCTTCTGTTTGTTCTTGCCACTATAACGCTAAAACTACAGGGCCCATTGACCAAATATTTGGCATTAAGAATCACCACACATCCAGTTGTGATATAAACTATGTGAGCTTGACCTTGGAACTCAAACGAGGTGACCAGAGGTCATTTCTAATCAATCACTGGTTCTAAACATTGGAAACAAATAATTTTTATATCAGAATTTCCTCCAATCATTCTTCTTACGAATGGCACAAAGATTTCCTATAATAAAATTAATTTTTGAACTTAGAACATCGCCCTACAATAGTGAGTAATCAGTGCATATTGTTAGTAAAGAAAGGGCATTCCAAGTGAAATTATGAATCACCGCCACCCATATATGCTTCTTTTTACCTCGTATATCAAGCAGTGGTAGTGGTAAAATAAACTTACTCTGATGAAAATACTACCAGTATGGTTTGAACCATAAATTCTTGATTTTAAAAAAAAAGCAAGTCTGGTTAGTCACTCAATAGAAACCATCACGTGGTGAATAAGTTACTTCTCTAGCCTTTTGTTGAATCACTAAGAAGTCTGAATTTTCAAAAACAAGCATGAACACTTCCGGATATAAACTAAGAGATCAATTTAGCATAAACTTACATCGTAAATTGCCCCCCCCCTCCATTATTTTGGAGGGGGGAAAAACAAAAACACTGTTTTTTATAGACCCTAAATTTTCAGCCCTCTGGCTCCATTGGTACGGCCTGTACACATGACACATGACACATGACACATAGATAGATAGATAGATAGATAGATAGATAGATAGATAGATAGATAGGCAGAATCACTTAAAAACTGAAGAAATCTATGTTGACAGTTTTGGTTGACAGTTTCTAATTTGCAAAAGTTCACAGTAGTAAAAGACAACTGTTGCTTGTCAAGTTGAAATAAATCTGTAAAAAACAAACAAACAAACAAACAGGCTTATTATCATAACTAGTAAATGCCAATTGCTTTGCTAACAATATATTTAAAGCTGTGTTCTGTGTCAGTATGTTTACACAGTAATTTGAAAGGTTAACTTAAGGTATTGTTACCTAAAGTTCTTGTATGCATTTTGGGTAAAAACGAAATTGACACATCAGCAACAGTAGCAATAGTAGTAGTTATAGTTATATTATCAGCAGCAAGCAAATGAACACACATACACACACAACAGAACAGCCAAATTTGTGTTCATGTGTTCATATTACGCTCTCCCTCTCTTTCAGTTCAGAGTGACAGCTCGCAAATTATAATCAAGATTAGAAGGTTGTAATGTATAATGAAAAAGTGTTCTATGAATGGCAAAAGGTTTTTTCGTTGAGACAAAATTTGAATTGGTTCATAGTGTTCCCAAGAAAGGAAAGATGGGTGAAGAAAGAGGAATATTTTCTTTTCTTTTTTACCTCAAACTACGTCTATTCCTTTTTTAGATCAATTCTTGAGATAAAAAAATATAAAGTACAAGAAAGAAAGAAAGAAAGGAAGAAAGAAAGCAGACTATACAGTGTTTATAATTAATGTATTCACTTCATATATATATATATTAATCACTGCTACCAAAGGTTTATTAATCACTGTTACCAAAGGTTTATTAATCACTGCTACCAAAGGTTTAGGTTATTCATATTTATATGTATCTATCTATATATCTATGCATCCAGACTTCACCCAGCCCTAACCGTTCATAGTAGAAACTTGAAATTTTGTACACACTCCCCTCAATGAGTAGGGAACATGATTTTTTGTTTTTTGAAATCCCCCCTACCACAGGTTTTTAGAGGGGGGTTCAATTTTATCTATCTATGTATACAGACTTTGCCCAGCCCTAACTGTTCATAGTAGAAACTTGAAATTTTGAACGCACACTCCCCTCAATGAGTAGTGAAAATGTTTCTCCTCGAAAATAGGGTTTTAGTGAGGGGTTCAATTTTCCTTGAAAGTTTATGCTAAATTGGCCACTAGTTTGTGCCCACTTGTTTTTTTGAAAATTCAGACATCTTTTAGTGATCACAGGCCAGCTTTTTAATTGATTACCCCCATCACAGCATATATGGGCGATGGTGATTCATAATTTTCCTTGGAATGCTAGTTTATAACTTTTTCATTTCCCAATGAATTATAATGCATTTCAGATGATATTTTTTGTTTTATTTTTTATGCAATTATTTGATTTTGTTTCAAACATTTTAACAGGGATTAACTTGAAAAATCAATTGAAAACAAATAGTTTTATCACAGAAACAAATATTGACAAATGCTGTCAAAATTGTATAAACAACGTTGCAGGTTTTGAACTGAATCTGTTCTTTTTCTTGATTAAAGAATAATCTAGCTAAATGCTAAAAATAAAATTTAAGCAATTATTCTACATTTTAATGAAAGTTATGGAAAACAACTTGCCTTCCATATCCGTAAAGTAGAAATGGTCTGTGTATTAGAAACTGTCAATCAAAACTGTCAACATAAGTTTCTTCAGTTTTTAAGTGATTCTGCCTATGTATGTATGTGTCACATGTAAAGGCCATACCAATGGAGCTAGAGGGCTGACAATTTAAACATTTACTCTTTATTATGTCTAGAAAAAACGTTTTCTTTTGCTTTTAGGAAATTCCCACCCAAAATTAGTTTTTAGTGGGAGGGTTCAAATTACAATGTAAGTTTATGCTAAATTGGTTCCTTAGTTTGTGTCTAGCAGCATTCATGCTTGATTTTTGAAAATTCAGACTTTTAGTGATCATTGCCTAACAAAAGGCGAGAGAAGTAATTTATTCCTTAATCACACTTTTTTCCAATTTTTTAATTGATCACCCCCAACATGTCATGATGCCAAAAGAAGTCTGTCACGTGACAGTTTCTATTCAGTGACTAACCAGGACTATTTTTATTTATGGTTCAGCTGTGGGAACATTTGCATACAATCTTCTCAGATTCATAATGAGGTTTTAGGATTGTTAATTACATTTTTTTGTTCCTTTTAGTCCAGATGTTTGTATTTCTTGCAAAATGATGTCCACACAAATGAAGTTGAATAACTGGCTGTCTAAGAATATGAGAGTCTGAATAATTCATGAAGTAATAGCTACAGTTATAATTAAAAGGCACAATTGTTGAATAGGAAGTCATTTTTAAAATCTTGAAATGTCTTTGCATGAAATAATGGCTTTAAGGATTTTGTTAGCAAAATGTTGCTAAAAGGATCCTCTGCCTGTGATTTTAAAATCAATCTTTCTTTGTAGTGAGTTTATATTTAAAAAAGTAGGATTTATGATCATCAGATACTTATTCCAAATATATACACATATACAGTATCACCCATAAATAAGTACACCCCTAATTTTCTTATAAACCAAACATTTTATTATTTCTAGTGGAAAATTACACAAAACATATATTATCAGGTATTATTTATGACCAAACTACAGCATTGAAACTCTGTCACCAAAAATATTTTTTCGTAGGTGGGTACTCATTTTTGGACTGTAAAATTTTCAATGCTGTAGGGTTTAGTCATAAATAATACTTGATAATATCCGTTTTGTAATGTTCCACTAGAAATAATAAAATCCTGCTTTGTTTGGTTTAGAAGACAATTAACTTTCTATTAAAAAGTGGTCAGGGTGTACTTATTTATGGGCGATACTGTGTCTATAAGAATATATAAGTAAATCAAATATACACATATTTGCGTGTGTGTTTGTATGTATTCAGGAGTTGACTTTGTCTTCTTACCACAACAAGAACAATAACAATCCTCACCAAAATTAGGAGTGTAAACGATATTTAAATCCCCATTCCTCTACTGTGATTAGAACTCACAACCTAGTGATCGCTAGTCTGGCGTCTTACTAACTGAGCCAAATAGACAAGTCTTAGATTTTAACGAAAATTTATCATACAGATACGCATGGGCTTATTTCATTCTAATAAATAAATATAGAAAAAAAAAGTTTTATAATGTTTTATTTATTATATATACAATACAAAACTTGCAGTCGGAATAGAAGTTGCAGTGGAGTTTGACCCTGCAACAGTCTTGTACTAACCGAGTCTTGTTCTTTTTTTGGTTCAGCAAACGTAAAATCTTTTCTATAAAAATTGATCTAAATTAAGTTTTTGACTTCAGTCAACAATAGCCGTTGTCGGTTAAACATTGTAATATTAGTCATACACTATAACCAGATTTACTATGACTGAATCTGACCTTAATTTCTTCCTGGAAGTTTTCTGATAAAAATTAACTTTCAAAGTGGAAGCGAATGATTTGGCTCTAAAGTGGTATTTCTTATCTTTTCAATAACCGTATTTAGGAATAAATTAAAAAACTTAATATATCTCTAAATACTGATTCTGACCTTCATTTCTTTCGGATATTTCAAATTTTTGAGAAAAATTAATATGTGCAAAAGTTTCTAGTGAGACTGTAATCTTCTGAAAAATTTGTTTTAATAGAATATTCGAAAAAATTAGATAATAATTTTCACTAGTAATTGTTAGTACACTTAATACACTCAAATCATTTTGGGGCTCCTACAATCCCCCTGGTTGTGTTGCGTAAGAAGGAACATTGTCAAATGTTCAGTTATTTTTTTCCCCGGGCAACACCAGGATTCCCTGCTAGTATATAATAAAGGTTAAAAGATATACTCACCAGTGATGCCAATTTAGCTCTTTTGCAGCTAGATCTAGCTCTAAAACAGCTAAATTGGCAACCCTGCTTCATCTTAAGCTTGACACTTCACGCTCCAGCACATAAAATGAAAACAGTTTAGAATAGAATATTTTAGCAAATTTAATGCAAAGTTATCATTGCTTTTAAATATTTTCATATTTTATCGCGATTTTAAATCAAATCAGAAAAATTAAAGAAAAGTACCTAATTTTCACAAAGTCAACCAAAAGAACCAGATCTGGTACGAAAGAACCAAATTCAGTAGCCTTGTGTCAGTGTGTTTCTGAGAAGAAATCTCCATCCCCGACCTTCTCTTCTCCCCTTCCATTCCTTGCTTACTGAAATCTTTGCTTCAAGACAGGCACAGAATGTGGTAATCACAACAGAGTTAACAACAGCAACCAGATGGCCAAGTTGAAAATCACATGAGCACCTTTACTTTCAAAGATCAAAGGAAAGCAGAGAGGAGAAGAAGAAGCTCTTTACTTATGACTGACAAACCATGCCAAGAAAATGGGACACGTTTCCCATCATGAACTGCCATTCCTCCCTTGGCTTGCATTTTTGGGGATTTGGTTTTTGTTTTGTCATTAACAAAATAAATGAATTACTTCTGTAGAAATATTTATGCTGATGAATATACACAAGTCAAAAAGACTTGTAAACATTTGCTGAATACTCTGTGTGATGTTTGAACAAGTAATGTTGGAAGGATGCGTGATGTTGGAAGGTTGTGTAATATCTAGTGATATCTAGTTTGGTATGAACAAAATGGACGAAAATTTCAGCGTGAACTCAGCACATGAGAAATTTTTTAAATCTGGCAAAAATCAGGATATTATTCGATCTTAATAAAATTTTCAATACTTATTTATTAAACAATGAATTTAAAAAAAAATAATTTTCCATTCTAAATTTTGGAGAAGAAGAACTTTTTTTCATATGATTCCTAACCCCCCTTTTATTAATTTGATAATTTATTTATTTTAGATAATCATGCTTTCATTGATTTTTACACATTTTACAGATATATCCCTCAAGATACTAATTATGTTTACCTTTTTTAGAATAATATCCAGGAACTGCTGTAACGGAACTCTTACTTTGGGATTAAAAAAACAGGAAAATTAAGTAAAATAATTTTCTTTTTTGGCAAATCTTTAGTTTAATTATAATCCAGGCTTTTGATCTGTGAAAAAAAATTTTTTCACTCAATATTTATTTTAAAAAAGATTTTTTATTATTTTTATCAATTTATTCTGATATTTTTTTAATTTTTGAAATGTATATTTTTTATTCTTTCTATATCGCGGTTCGACTGAAACATATTATAACAAGGATGAATAATTAAATATAGTGAAATGATGAAAAAATATTTACTGGCTATATTTTTCATATATTTTATTCTGTTTTTTGTTTATATTATTTATATTTTTTTTTCATTTTTGTTAATTTTGTTCATAGCTATATCTAGCGGTTCAAAAACACAAGGAAGACCTATCATGGGAGTGGAATATTATACATACTAACTCAGGGTTTCCATTGAGTGAGCCATGGCCCACACAGTATGTTTTCCAGGTGGGCCACAGAGACTGCCCAATTGTTGTTTTTTTTCTTGACACGCATCAGGCCACACCATTACCAAGTTGTACCTGACAAATTCGATTCCCGAGGCCAGTGTTCATGAATTTTTGACTTTTTTGCTTCCTTTTCAATTAGCAAAAATTTGTTAGCTATGATCCCCATTGAGCCATGACATGTCACACCAAAAGCCAGGTGGGCTACACTGCAAAAATGGTTAGGAAACACTATACTAGCTGAAAACCCATCCCACATGGGATTTTCAGCTAGTTCCTGCAGAAGGCCTACATATGACCTTTGGCCATAATAAAAGATCAAAACCAGATTTCTTTAGGGGTACCTTAATTCAATACCTAGATAGATAAATGGAAATCAGATAATTATTTTCAGGGTGAGTGTGATTGCAGACCCCACACTATTATTATTCAGTTGCAAGTCACCCAGACTTTTTTGCTTTCTTCAAGTTTAGGGGTACCTTAATTCAATACCTCTGAAACTAACTGAAAACCCGCTCTATAGGAAGAGTTTTCAGTTTGTTCCTGTGGAAGGCCTACATGGAGCTTTTGGCTCCAATTAGGGGTTTTTTTTTTAGGGTACCTTAATTCAATACGTTTGGCTACAATGCATCGGTTCGGCTACTTATATGTGACACACAGATAAACAGAATCAGACTTTTAGTATTATATAGACAGATAGATGGAAATCAGATCATTATTATTGAGGTGAGTGTGAACGCAGACCCACAGAATTATTTTGAAAAACTAACCATCTAAAAAGATTGCCTGGGGTCTCATTAGTACACACAGGAATTTTCATGGGGATATGTTGCACGATTCCTAAGTTACTCTGTCACATACAGATAGACAGACAGACATTTGGTGAATTACAGTAGGACAATAGCCCTTTATTAATTCTTGACTAGTTAGAAACCATCAACAGAAACTGTCACCAAAACTGTCAAAATAGGTTTCTTCAGTTTTTGAGTAGTCTGGCTGGCTGGCTATATATGTATGTAAGTATGTATCATGTGTACAGGCCGCACCAATGGAGTTAGAGTGCTGAAAATTTCAACATTTACTCCTTATTATGTCTAGAAAAAAAGAATCTTTTTGTTTTTTTTTAAATTCTCCCCATAATAGGTTTTTTGTGAGGGTTCAATTTACAATGTAGGCTTATGCTAAATTGATCCCTTGGTTTGTGTCCGCTTGCTCTTTTTGAAAAATCAGACATTTTTAGTGATCTCTACCCAACAAAAGGCAAGTGAAGTAACCTATTCATTGATCACCCCTTTTTCCATTGTTTTAATCATCCCCAACATGGTATGCTGCCAAAAGACATTGGTCATATGACAATTTCTATTGAATGACTAATCAGACTTGTATTTCTTTCATCCTAATTTCAGTTGCTTTACATCACAGTTGCTCAGACTATCAGTCTAAAGCAGTGAATAAACAATGCACATTGGAAATAAAGAATACGCTCTTGGCGAGACTCAAACTCGCATCCCCTTTGTTTCAGGAAGCCTGGTTTTCTGTATCAGCTGCTCTACTGCTTGAGCTATGAGAGTCCTACAGCTGGCAGAAGATAGAATCTAACCCTAAAATTTACCCTTTATTCTTCTAATCGTTTGATATCATATTTTCTAAAATTTTGGCCATAAATTTTGGCCATAAATTTTGACCATAAATTTTGGCCATTAATTTTGGCCATAAATTTTGGCCAAAATATGTTAAAATAATCTACACCATCCAATGAACAACGAATCTATACGGCTGAACTATACAATTACCTATGTTATTCCAAATAATGACTGAAATAAAATGAAAATAAAATTCCTTTTATTCTAAATACTCAATCAACAACAATAAATCCTTTTTCTTTTCATAAATCACATACAGAGACATACGATCGTAAATAAAATCCTTTTTTTTCTTCATAAATCTTATACACAAAATATGTTATAAGTACTAAATCTTATCATAAATAAATACCAGATTTACAATAGATGCTTTAGTTTTCATTAATTGTAAACATTAACATACCCCCATCGCAGTAATTTTAGAAAAAAAAAAGTTAACCATCGTTTTTGGTAAATAATAAACTCATAATAAATAAAACCAACTTCGACAAGATGATTTTCTGTAAGATGAACCAGACCCCAAAAAGGTTGTAAGCGACAAGTTATAAACAACTACCTAAAAAGGTCTTTAAACGGAATGCAAAGAAGAACAAGAGGTTTTTAACGGCAGTAAAAAACAAATAAAATTCATATACATAACTGGATACATTTGGAAAAATAGAGTATGTGCATAAACAGGGTTTTGCTGTTCAAGTTTGTATGACAAAAAATACATCAGTGTTTGTGGTTGTACATATGCTTCTTTGTTGTTTAGGGAATGTTTGTGTGGCATGTGACATAGAAAAAAAGGCGTTGTTGATAAACCTACTGGGTACATCTTTTAAAGTACATCAAAGAGCAAAATGTTCAAACATAAAATATTCTGTTGTGGGTACGATAAAAGATAATTTATTGTTGTGAGTGGCATAGAGTCATGTTGACATTCAAATGTCTACTGACTAATGAAGTTCAGAATTCTTATTTATACCTTCTAAGAAGCTCCAGAAACAATTATTTTTGGAGTGTGGTTTCCTTATTATTATTGGTTGAAAAATATTGCTTGGTTTGTGCAGATTGGTCAACAACATCATTATCCAATTGTTCAGACAATGAAATTGACTTTTTTACTTTTCAGGTGAGGGTTGCTTTTTTTTCTCTGCCACCAAATAGTCATCATTGCCAGGTAGAAAAACTATACTTATTTACTTATATGAGAAGCTGTCAATATTTTATTACTAGAATCTCTTTGAATTGTTGCCAGTTGGTAATCGTCCAAATATTCCATCAAAGCACCGGTCTCTACAAATAAAACTTGGGTAAGAGAAATTAATTATTTCAATTGTAACTTCAGATAAAAATTCGGCAGTCGAGAAAACCAACCTCCTGCCTGTCATGGAAGGGCACGACGCTCCACCCTCTGTAGAGGAGCTCAGCAAGGCTACTGACACCCTAGCCCTCGGCAAGGCTCCAGGAAATGATTGCATTCCCCAGGAGGTCATCAAGGCTGGCTTGAGCTCCTGCTGCAGTGATGTGAGGAAAGGACAATGGCTCAGGATATGCGTGATGCTAATATCATTATGTTTTACAAGAACAAAGGAGCAACAACCACCATGGAATATCCCTCTTTAATATTGTCGGAAAGACCTTCGCCCACATAGAATTGAACATATTTCGGCCACTTGCAGAATGAGTTTATCCTGAGGCACAGTGAGGATTCAGAGCCAAAATATCAACAATCATCATGATCTTCTCACTAAGGGCAGCCGCAGGAGAGGTGCCGTGAGCAAAGGCAACCGATGTACATTGCCTTCATTGACTTGACCAAAGCTTTGGACAGTCAGCAGCACAGGCCTCTTTGCTCTGGTGCAGAGGATTGGGTCTCCACCAAGTTATATCTATACTAATATTTGAGCTTTTTGTTTGTCTGTGACCCTTTCACACTAAATCTACAAGGCCTATTGACCTGATATTTGGCATGTAGACTTGCAAAAAGTGAACTTGTAACATAAGCTATGTGAGGTTGACTTCAGAGGTCATTCAAGGTCACCAGAGGTCATTTTTATTAAATCATGGGTTCTAAACATTGGAAACAAATAGTTTTTATACCTTGATTTTCGTCAATCATTTTTCTCACAAATGACACAAACATTCCTTACAATAAAATAAATTTTTAACACGTTTTCTGCTTTTTACCTTCAGTTGTTTTCTTAGGTTAAAAGTGAATAATTTTTTCCCAAATAAACTTTTGCTACTTTTAATCAGACCTCTGTTACCTTTGGAAAACTGTCAGTTTTGAAAAAGATTTTCTTTAGGTTTGGGGTGGGGGTGGTGGATTTCTATTAACAATGTAGCTATCATGCTGAACTGGACCTTTACTTTCCAAAATATGAAACTCTATCTTATCATAATTACAAATGAAAAATTCCCCTACCCCACCAAAAGATTTTACTTCACACCAGAAGTAAGCAAGGTACTTCAAAGCCGTACTTTCTTATGATGGACGGTCATGCAACAGATAGAAAGTAAGGGTCCAATTTAGCTTTATTGTTACATTGTAAATAGAACCAATCTGCATGAACCTACATTTTTTTTCCAAAACTGATACTTTCAGGTAACAAAGATCTTATTGATTGAAAGTACAAACAATTACTTCCGAAAATTCTTTTTTTTATTTGGTTTTAGGATGTCACTGATCAAGCATCACCCCCCCCCCATTTTTTTACTTTTATGAAATCTCTATAGAATATCATTTACTTTCAAGTGTTGTTATATTCAAAGTTTTCTTTCTCAGGCAATGCTGAGTACCCCAGCTAGTATATATATATATCAGACCTACCAATTCTCCTGTATTTTACGAGAGACTCACATTTTGAAGCCAAGTGCTGTCTCCCCTCGCATGTAATGAATTTGTACGAATCTCCCGCATTGAAAAGAATATGCCTGTAAAAAGATTTTCTCTCCTATTTGTAGACCTACCAAGTCTCCTGTATTTTGTTGATTATCTTGGTTTAAAATTATGTTAAGATAGGCTTTCAATAAACTCAAATAGCTGTTTTAGAGCTTCTAGAATTGAAAATTTTCCTTTTTAGGAAATCTCCCTCCTAAGATTTTCTAAACCTTGGCAGGTCTGATATATATTAATATTAATATTCACCACTGAATTGAGTACATTGACAAGGAAGAAGATTATATTGAAAAATAAATGTTTGTTGTGTAAAATAAATGCTTTTTCTATCATTAGGCTACAGACTTATTGATGTATCTATTTACAGACCTGGAGTACTTTCAGCAACAACTGAAGACCAAGAGATTTCAAATGGATTGCATCATAAGGACTGATTTGACCAATCACTGCTAAAGAAGCCAACATTTTTTTTACTTTCATACTAAGCTGGCAATATTTTTTATTCATGTGCTAAATGTATTAAGTAATTATTTTATTTATGATTGATCTTTTTCCCAAGGGAATAGTGATAAAGTTATATACTGCTATTTATTTGTGGGCTCCCTCAATGTCTTGAGTCCTAATCCAGCCTTAGGTACCAGATTAAGGAAGGGGCTTTCAGAGATTAAGTGAAAAGTTATCCCAATTGTGAGCATGAATTTGTGTCAGAAATTCTTCACTTCAGAAATCTTTGTTAGGCAATTTGATAAATTCAGGCACAAACCTGAAACGCTACAAGCTTCTGATATCTACACCCTTGTAGTAAACAATGGATTAACGACTTTATTCCCTTATGTTGAAATAGAACTACAGATTTACTTTTGTTTAATGATAACTAATGTAACTGGAGAAAAGAGTTTCTCCAAGATGAAACATTTAAAGAATGTTCACAGATCAACAACAGAACAAGAACGGCTAAACAGACTTGCTCTCAGACAATTGAACATGATATTCTCAAGAACTCAAGAGTTTACTGGTGTTTTAGAGAAATTTGTTTCCAAGAAATTCAGACCTGTCAGTAAATTAAAATGCAGGAGATATCATTCGTGGGTACGAAGTATGCGAGTAAATCAGATGGGGGGTCTGGGCACTCCAGCATGTTTTGATTTTTGATTTTTGATTTTTGGCCCTTTCTAAATGCTTGGAAATAGCATTTTCAGCATTAAATTTTGATACTTTTGTACAAACACCACACAACACGAATCATTGTAATTCTTTCTTTAAACTAAGGTCAGCATATCGAAGTGAAAATAAAAAATATCAGAACCTCCCCACTCTCTCTTGATAAGATAATAAAATAAGTAAATAATTGAACGAATACTCTTGAAATAATTGAAAGAATACTCTACTTGTTGAAAACATTGTATTTCACAATAATATTGAAAATTACAGCCTCCAGGGGGAACGCAGGACAAGTGGGACCATTTCAAGTAGTACACTTGAAATAGGTGAGAGGGGAAGACAAGCTATCCTGAAATTTTTCTCAAACGAAAATGCAGGAGAAAACAGCTTTTCAACAAAAATCGTTGGGGAGAGGCAGACAAAGAATATTGCGGGAGAACTATGCAAAATCCGGGAGACTTGGCAGGTCTGGAAATTACTCAAAGCAAATGTTAGAATTTTAATTGTTGTTAGCCTTGTAAAAATTAATTTTTTTTTACCTTTTTTTCCTTTTGAAAATATTTCGGGGGACTCACAGATTCAGTAGTCCAGGGGCCTACAAAATCTTGATCTGGCACTGACGGTATAATGGATTGATGTTAGAGAGCAAAATATCTCAACTGCACACTCTTCCTAATATAAAGTAGAAGTTCCTGTAATTTCAAGTGTCATTCTCAAATCTCCATCAAGGGGAAATATTTTATATTCTCTCCAGCAAACAGACAATAACAATTGAGATGTCATGAATTAGAAACCGTCAACCAAAACTGTCAACATAAGTTTTTCAGTTTTTAAGTGATTCTGTCTGGCAGGCTGGATGGCTATGTACAGGCTGTACCAATGGAGCTAGAGGGCTGACAATTTAAACATTTACTCTTTATTATGTCTAGAAAAAACAAATTTTTAGTTTTTTGAAAATTCCCCCCAAAATAAGTTTTTAGGAGTGTTTCAATTTACAATTTAAGTTTAAGCTGAATTGGTACCTTAGTTTATGTCTGGCAGTGTTCATGATTGTTTTTTTTTGAAAATTCAGACTTTTTAGTGATCCAACAAAAGTGAGACAAGTTCATTGATCACCCACTTTTTCCAATATTTTAATTGATCACCCCAACACAGCATGCTGCCAAAATACGTTGGTCACATGACAGTTTCTATTATGTGACTAACCAGACCCGCCCTGTGAAGAGGTTGCGTCTTTATCTAATCATTCAACAGAGAAAGTTTGATTCTAAAGGTAGATATATAAGCATGGACATTACTAACATTTTAGTCTGTCTGTTCTCTTGTAAGATCATTGAATCCAAGCAAAGTAAATATTTGCAAAATGTACATTGTACTCATAGAATGCTTGACTCCTTATTACTGAAAAATTTGTGAGAGGAAATATGCCCCTCCTCCAAAAAATGGGTTGGGATGCTCAGGCCCGTGCTAAGCTAGTAATAGGCCCAGACCAGATGGGAAATGTAGGCCCTGTTTCAAATTGCTCATTAAGTATTTTTGTAATCAGTGCTAAATACATATGATTTATGTATGGGTATATACAAGTATGTGTAGTGTATATGATGTATTTACAAGTAACAGAACAGAATAAAAGAATTGGAACAATTTATAAAAAAGATCATTGAATCCAAGCAATTTTATTCAAAATGTTTCAGTAAGATTTGTGAGGGTTGAAAATTTAAACATTATTATTTCATTATTATGTCATGAAAAAATTGTGATATCCCTAGGGATTTGGTGAAATCCATGAACATGGTTAGCAAGCTTTCAATGCTGAACATTACAACTGTAATGAGTTCAATCCTCATTGGGTGCCCCACTACTGTGGACTTGAGTCAAACTAAACTAAAGCTAGTACAAATCAAGTATATTCTACTTCAGTACTTACAGTGTATATACAGCTTTGTTAGAATCAACGAATTAGTTACTTCTCTCGACTTTTGTTGGGCAGTGATCATTAAAAACGTCTGAATTTTCAAAAAAGAAATGCTGCTGGACACAAACTAAGGGACCAATTTAGACCCCCACTAAAAACCTATTTGGCGGAAATTTAAAAAAAACAAAAAAAAATGTTTTTTGTAGACATAATAAGGAGTAAATGTTTAAATTTTCATCCCTCTAGCTCCATAAAGAGGCATAATAAGGAGTAAATGTTTAAATTTTTATTCCTCTAGCTCCATTGGTGTGGCCTGCACATAGCAAGCAAGCCTGCCAACCAAACCAACTTGAAAACTGAAGAAACCTATGTTGACAGTAAAAACAATAGTTCTGGCCTGGGATGCTAAGAATCACTAGAGCCTCGCTTCTTGCTTCCTTTATTGGTTAGTAATCCAACATTTTTACTAAATGAGCAATTTCTTGTAAATATTTGCCTTTTCTTTAATTGGGGTTTGTTGTGTATAAGACAGGAAGTTTCCTTAGCAACAATGCCAACTACTGTGTCTTGGCATGAACATTAAAAGACACCTGGTGGGTGATGCTGGGTGGAAGAGTGATTGAAGCTTCTAGATCTTCTAGATCTACTTGCTGCCTATCACGATCAAGAGGAATATTCTAGCTGGGTCTGTTGAAATTATGGAATGCACATATAGAGAGGCCATTTTTATTTCTTATCTGTTATGTTAGTTGGCCAGTATAAAATTCCATTGCTAAGGGCAAAATGGAATGGCTTACAGTAATCTACATCACTTTAGCAAATATCAGTTTTGTCTAAAATCACTTTTGTCCCCACAATATCTCCAAAAGAAAAGAAAATTTTCCAGTGATTTTTCTCGATTGAGAGATATTTTTTTATTAAATTTTTGGACGGATCCTGGAATTCTTTTCCTTTCAATCGAAAAAATTCTTTGGATCCAACCCAAAATTTTCTTTTCTTTTGGAGATATTGTGGGGACAAAAGTGATTTTAGACCAAAGTGATTTAGACAAAACTGATATTTGCTTTAGTTTTCAAAATAATCCACTGAATGTGCTGTTTCTGCAAACTAATCTTTTACAATAGTCTTGTAAGAATATAAAAACACCCATGTGTCATTATATAGTGCTGTTAGAATGAGTGCCTTTACAATGAGAGTTTACTGTACATTCATGTCAGGGCATACCTGAGGATTTTTATTTGGGGGATGCAGGCCGCCAGTTTTCCAACAAACGCCAAATAAGGGAAAAAATTAATGTTGCCAAGTATGGTTTGTTATTTATAGCAAAAACTGTCTTTAAAAATGGCTAAAATCGGCTAAATTTTATTAATTGTATATATTTTAGATGCTATACACATACAAATAAAACTTTATATTAATACTTCAGAACAAATTATTAATAAAAATTGAATATTTACTTTTAATAAACTTACCAGATTTAATCGTTTACCATAGATTTTTATTGGCTAAATTTGAAAAATTCAGCCAGATTTAGCAAAGAAATGGCTAATTTGGCAACCCTGGGTGAGATTTGCTGACAGAAAGAGCATTGAGGGGGTGCGCCTCCCCCCCTTTTAGTACGTCCCTGATTCTTGTATTGAACAATTGCCAAATCTGATTTGAAATCCTCAATTGAACCATGAAAGTTGCCAACTCTTATAAAAAATAGTTTGGTAATTCTACATTAAACATTTTATGATAAATTTTCATACTAGCATAGTACCCGTACCATAATTCTTTGTGTATAATATGAAAAAGTTTTGTACTCAAATCTGAGCGAAAATATGGAGAGCGGGTCATACACTACTTGAATGTACATGGAAAAATTTGTTATACATTACTAAAATTAAGCCCATTTTGATGACAAAGAAATTTATAAATATATATGCACACAAATTTGAAACATTGAAGCAGAAAGGAACATGAGAATGCCAAACGGTAGTGCCAAATCAAGTAGCCACGTTATATAAGAGGCTACAATTTTATACCTATTTCCCACCATATCTAGTACTTGTGTTATACATGAAGAAATATGGTATCTGTGTGTACTGCCTAGTATCAAAGGGTCACTCCCCAGCACTTATGTCAAGGATACGAATGTAGACGACTTGATTGTTATCTGCCTCAACTGGTCTACTCAACAATGGAGCATTGTTCACCGATAACTCTTCAGCATGAAATTTTGCAAACCACTTTTTATACTTTTGATCTTTCACACTTCTCCACAAACTAAATGTATTCTTTTTTGTATTTCAGTTGCATTTTTACCATACTTAAAATAAAAAAAGTGTAATATGCCGAAAATATTGCTTATTTTCTTCAATTTTCAATTTTAACATCAATAAACAAAATTATGCCAATTTGACAAAATGTTTTTAAAAATGCATGCTGATATGAAAGCTGTCACTATACAATCAAAAGCAATTTTTTTGAATGAAGTTAAAACTAAATGCTGATAATGCCATCTAATGACAAAAACAGAATTAACTTTTTAAGGCTATCTAATATAAACACAGATTTATATACAAAAATTGGTAGAGGTAATTTGGCAATGTAGAGGTAAAGAGAGATTGAGAAAAGTGTGTTACATCTCAAACATATTTATTATCATTAAGATAAGCCTTTATGCATTTTGCTGTTATAAGCAGCATCATCAGAAGAGGTTTGACCATTGCAGAAAAGTGCAGGTACAGCCTTCCATGTTGGGATAGCCGAAATGAAGTGAGAAATTGGTTGTTGGTTTTGTTTCTGGTGAGAGAGAGAGGAGGAGGGCGAGTGACCTAACATGAGGCAATGAATTTGTCTCCATTTCTTGAATGATCTATGGAGACCCATTCATTGTTTGTAACAATTGTGGGTTTTTATGGAGACAGGGTGCTAGCCTGATGCCCAAGATGGCCGACGGGCTCCAACTGCTCCTATTAACCCATAGCCAGGAAAGTGGATTCATGCCTTTGCCAAAGTGAACTCAAACAGCCAGAGTTTGAACTCAGTTTGTCAATTCCATTCTCTGTGATGCTAACTGTTTGGCCACTCACACCTCCTCAATGGACCATTGTGTACCATCAAACATAGAAGTATAGTTGCCTTGCATGAAATTCACAATTCAGAACTTGGCCTTGATCGCAACTCAAACATCAATTACTGGTACTGAAGACAAACTTGATATCATTTTATCTACCATAGATGGAGAGATTGGAACTGAATACAAAACTACTGAAAATTGTGTATAGGATATAGCTTAATGGATTGCACACACACATAGAGCCATTTACTCTAACATAAACATGGCTACATACTTTTATATGGGCACTCATACAAGATGAGAAGAATTTGCTTTTAGTGGTACTGATTTTATTGGTATAAATAATAAGACTTTTAGAAATACACTTATTATACATCACCTTTTAGAAATACACTTATTATACATCTCCTTTTAGAAATACACCTATTATACATTTCCTTTTAGAAATACACTTATTATACATCTCCTTTTAGAAATACACTTATTATACATCTCCTGTGGCCACTTCAGGGTTGCCAAAACCTTTTCAATGAAAGAACCAAAATGGCCACCTAAAAAGAACCAGATTTTGCAAGAAAAGAACCAGATTTTGCAAGAAAAGAACCAGATTTTGCAAGAAAAGAACCAAATATGATAAATATATATTTATCAATCTTTATTATTATTGGATGAAGTATCAGTTGTAGGGAATGGGTTTATAAGTGTAGATCAGCTTCTGCTAATCCATGAAGTCTTTGTGGCCGATTGGTAAAAGCAGCTGGGCGAAAACTAGTCTCCCTCTGGCAATGAGGGTGTGAGTTCGATTCTCACCGAAAGCTTACTCTTTATTTCCAATTGTGCTGTTATTCATTGCCATTCATGTCCCGAATTAATAAGTTGTATAAAAATAACTAAAATTAGG
>VCCN01004895.1:2032336-2043668 GCA_006491835.1 Architeuthis dux
ATGAGAAAAACATCCCTAAGCTTAGAATGCCTTCTTTTATTTGGAACTAGTTAATTCTTGTGAAAACAATTCCCAGATAGACGGGTTTCACCCCCACTCTCCAGAAGTAGAGCGTTTCTATAAAAGTCCTTTGTAAGCTGAAATGGCATGAAGCGAAGAGGCAATTACCATTAATTTATATGGGAAAGATTTTTGAGTGTCCCTAGATCCCAAAAATGGTTAGGATGGTATATCAGGCTGAGTCATCGGAGGTGGTGGTGGTATGTACAGGAGACTGGAGGGAGAGGGTGTGCACTGCCTCTATAATAGGCTCGCTGCAAGACAAAAGCTGAACACCATTTTTGCTTTTCACCTTTTTTCGAAAAAGCGAAAAAGTTGGTGTAAATAAATATGGCCAAACCAAAAAGTTCCTTGCCAAACACTTTTCAAAAAGGCAAAATTTGGCCAAAATGGCAACCCTGCTTTGAACTGAGGTCTCTGTGCCCTGCAGCCATCACTCCACCACTGCTATCACAAACAGACAAATATATACAGAGGGAGAGGGAAGTGAAAATGTATACATTTACATACATATAAAGTGTATATGTATGTAACTGCATACCTTTTCATTCTTTATATCCCTCTCCCGCGGTTCAGCTTCTAATTTGCTAAAGAGACAATTGAAGAAAAAATTCCGTTTGTCCCAAAAACATTTTCTACCATCCCCAGGACGACGGGACGCTGTTAATTTCCCTGAATGATGTAAACATATTTTTCGTGTATGATTTTTTTTTTTTTTTTTTTTTTCCTTATTTGTCATTCCTTATCAGAAAATGGTGTTAATTTCTGGTTATCGTGAGATAGATACCCTGGTGCATTCTAGGACAGTGCATCATGCATTTAGACAATTGCTGTATAATCGCTGCACTTTATAAGTGTTGTTTTATTTCTCTATTGTTGAGTAGCATTGGGATATTAAAACCATCAACCAAAACTTATTCATTGATCACCCCTTTTTCCAATTTTTTAATTGATCATCCTCCAGCTCAAAAAATATTTTCACGCTAGTTTGACAAAAAGCACTAAATTCTTTTAACTCTTGAAGTTCTAAAGAGCATAAGGCCGCACGTAAACAAACATAGCCGAATATCCTAAAACACACAAAACCGCACGAGTCTTTCTTGCAATACTGACAAATTTCACAATCTGCCCACAAGTAAAGACACTAAACATTTGAACAAACAAACCATTTTTAGCCATTTTCTGCTCAATCATTACAGGACTGGACTTTGGACTTAGAAACTTTTCAACAGGATGTTAAGAGTTAATGTAGTCAATAAATGGCTAAAAACCACTAAAAATGGTAAAAAATAACCAGAAAATGGCCAAAAACGGCTTAAATTGTTTTAGGCGCAAACACGCTAATTTAGCGTTTTTTACACTGCCAAAACAATAAACGCGCTGAATCTAGCATGAAACATACTAAATCGGCAACACCACCCAAACGCGGCATGCTGCCAAAAGACGGTCTGATGACAGTTTCTATTGAGTGACTAACCAGACCTGTTTTGTTATGTCTCGCTTTTTTTTTTTCTTCCTCTTTGTCATTTCTTATCAGAAAATGGTATTAATTTCTTATCATTAGATAGATACCATGGGGAATTCAAGGGACGTGCATTATGCATTCGGACTACCACTGCATAATTTCTGCGCATTATAATTGTTACTAGTTTACCCATGCCGTCAAAAATGACTGCATATATGGACATACACATTGCATTTTATAAACATGGATAATAGAGATTTGCGTTGCAGTGAGCTTGGAGAATAGCATTCTGTTGGTCACAAATGGATTTTTAAAACATTTTTGTTCTTATTAAACTACAAAAGTTCAAAATGCTGCTGCTCGGTTAGTTTTGAAACGTAGGAAATGGGAATCAATTAGGACTGGCATTATTGGCCTACATTGGCTTAGGATAGAAGAAAGAGTTGTGTTCAAAATTATAATTACAATATTCGAATGTCTGCATGATATGTGCCCTTATGAACTCTGTGCTTTTATTTAGATGGTATGATTTTAGAACTTGTCTTGATGAATATGTCTCGTGAACGCAGCTATATAGCACCCAGACTTTGGAATCCATTACCCTATGATATCCAGAACATACATTAGCAAGCTTTAAATCAAAAATCAAAACTTTACCTAAGAGATTGTTTCTTGTTTTGAGACTTTCATAATTATATGAACTCAGTAAATAAATACACTTTGTAATTGTAGCTCTTGCCACGTGTTTTGTAAAAACTGTAGCTCCTGCCACGAGTTTTGTAAAAAAAACTTAACTGACAAGTTGCACTTTCTTCTTACTCTTCTTTAATAGGCCTTGTATTTTTTACTGCAATTGATTGCACATGTTTACAAGAGCTTTTGTCCAGTGGGTACTTAAGTATTGAGGTTCCAGAGAAAGGGCGCTTTCTATGAATGCATTTATTTTTATTACTTTTTATATTTTCAAATTCATTTTTATTATGTCATCAGAAAATGAAATTCTATTTTAATACGTCAGTTGCATTCCTTAGCGTGACAGAAAACAAACACACATTGCTAATTATGTGTGGATTTTATTTCCCTATTGTTGAGTAGCATTGTGATATTGTCTATCTAATTTTGAAAAGAGTCATTAACATTCCCAGATTTGTTCTGACAATAGACATCTGAAGAACGTTGAGAATAGAATGTCTGAAACGTGGTTACAACATCCTCAACACAACGAGTGAGTTCAATTGTCTGACAAATCTTGGAAAGCATTGTGATATCCTTTTAAAGATTTCTCTTTGTCTTCACATGATTATCTGAATACCAGAATAGTTATAACATGATCTTTCTAAAAGACTTTGCTGATCTTTATCTTTGCCAACAAAGTCGGAGTATCACCCTCGTATCTTTCCATCTATCTGTCTGTCCATACAATATCTTCAAACGTTAAAGGGAAGGGTGGGCCATGGGGTAAGGAAGTGATTAAATTTTGGGGCGGATCCAGGAATTTGTTTTTCATTGAGATTTCTTTTTAAAAATTCTTTTTTTTTTTATACATTTATGTATTCGCTCACGTCTGTCCATAATATCTCCAAAAGTTTTCAATGAAATTTCATTGAAGTGTGGGCCATAGGCTAAGGAAGAAGTGATTAATTTTGGGGGCGGATCCAGGAATTCTTTTTTCCGATTGAGTTTGTGTACTGCGTTGGCAGAGGTATGTGCTCTCTGAATGCTTTCTAGTTTTTAATGTTTTGTTCCTCAGTGAATGAAATAAATTTGAAAACCGTTTCAGTGTCATTTTTATTAGGTGGATATACAAATTAAAGTTGTCTCATTAGTCTTCACTCCACTGATATATGCGTGTGTTGTCAGTTGGAAAAAGGAAATATTATTTCTTGGTTATTCTTATAAGCAGATGAAGGAAATTCAAATATGGCTTCAGGAAGAAAAAACTGGATGAGCTTTACCTGCACTTTTATCCACTAGGCCATGTCAGGACACATGGTAGTGGTTTTTTTTTTTTTTTTTTTTTTTTTTTTTTTTTGAGCCTTGAAAATCTAATGTCTCTTTTTTCCATAAGTCGGCTCCCATACAGTGTTCATATCTATGCTTGGCCTACTGATTGGATGTGTGCTGATTTCCTCAATTGTTTTAATCTCCAATGTTTTTCTCTCTGTTAATTTGATTTTTTTTTTCAAAGAGGTTAGTGTGCCCATTTTCCTCTATATATGTGATCAGCCATACCTGATTTCAGTCTCTCCACATTATAGATTTCGAATGTTCCTCATGCCTTATTTTTAGGGAGTGGCTGGGTGTACAAAATGGAACATTTCTATGAGATTAAAAGAGGTGTTGTAGGAAATGTATGTGTCCCACCTCATTAAATCCCTAAGCATAAATCATGTACTTTGGTCTGTAACGTTTAATTAATGTTAAAGATGCAGTTTCAAGTTCGCTGGTGTCACTTACATTGAATACCAGCAAGGGACATTGTAATGGGTGTATATGATGCTGGGTTGGGATGGTAAATAGCAGTAGATTCCTGCAGATTTGGTGCCATGCCAATAGAAGTGATGTTTCTGCTGCCTGCTATGGAATGTGCATTTACACAAAGTCCTTCTCACTTGTTCCACATTGTTACTGTTAGTGTGATTGCGCATGTGTTGCAATTGCACTATTGTTTTTCTATGTATTTTTATTCATTCTTCTTCTGTTCAGTTTTGTCACCCCTTCTCCTACAATTTTCGATATATCAATGTTATTTCAACGCTAATTGACGTGTGTTAATGCTGTGTATTGCACTTACATTAGTGTTAAAATAACATTGATATATCAAATTGTAGGAGAAGCAGAATAAATAAATTTTAAAAATACATAGAACAATAGTGTAATTGTTCTTCTATGTATTTAAAAAATGTATTTATTCTTATTTATTTCATTTGAAAGCAAAGAGACATCTTTAAAAGGATATCACAATGCTTTCCAAGATTTGTGGCCTACAATTTTTGAGATATCAACGTCATTTTAACACTAATCGATGCATCTTTATGCTGTTTATTGCGCTTACAGTTTTGAAAGTTTTAGAGGGTAAAAAAGGGGTAAAATGTCCGTCTCTTAAGAGACAACTCCCATTGGAGTATAAACGGCCAGTGACAAAGTTCCGGTTTCCTTTGCATGTGTCAGCTTAGTGACCCTTGCAAGTTTTCAACACTCTTCGGTCATTCTGGGAATCAAACCCAGGAGATTTTTTGTGTGTGAGAGAGGCAGATGTTTGGGGCGGGGGTTCTATTTACAATGTAACTATAATTCTAAACTGGACCCTTGCTTTTTGCCAGTTTCAAAGTATTTGGTTACTTCCGTTGTGAAGATTGTAAAAATTTTCTTCTAGTAATCTTTTTTTTCTACTCAGTAGCTCGATCACACTTGCATTTCCTTCAGGAAATACAGGCTGTATTTTTAATTACTTTTTAAAATTCTGATGTAGAGTTCAAAAGCTTTCGTATATTTGCTGTAAAACATTTGAGGTGCAGGTGGCCTAAAGGTTAGCAGCATGGAAAATGGAATCTGCAAGCCAAGTTCACTCCGGCTGGGACAGTTTGCGTTTACTTTGCACCAATGCCCTTGGGAAAGGCATGAATCCACTTCCACCCTCAGCTGTGGGTAAATGGTGAGGCAGTTTGAGCCCTTTAGCCCTGTAAAGCAGTCCATCTTAGGCGTCGGGCTAGAACCCCAGCCCCGTAAAAACCCACAATGATTGGGTCTCCACAGATCGTTAAAGAAATGGAGACAAAAATCAATGGCTCATGTGTCACGTGACAAGGGAGTAGCTGATCTGTAAAACATTGATTCCATTCAGTTTTTCAGAAAGTCTTTCACTGATTTCAAACATCTAGTCTAGTTTTTGTTTTGAATAAAAATGTATTTGTAATTCTGAACAACCTTCTAAATGGTATTTAAAAATTAGGTTGTTCAGACTTACAAGTACATTTTTATTCAAAACAAAAACTAGACTAGATGTTTGAAATCAGTGAAAGACTTTCTGATCACCTTTTATATTTAAAATATTAAGTCTAATTCTGTTTATCTATGTGTGACCTTTAAGTAGCCGAAACAGTGCATTGGAACCAGAGGTTTTGAATTAAGGTACACGCCTAAAATGCACTAACTTGAAGAATGCAAAAATAAAAAAAATTAGGGTGATTTGCGACTGAATAATAATAGTGTGGGGTCTGCTTCGCACTCACCTCTAGCTATATTTTAATGACCCATTTGTCAAGGAAGATAATTATTAGATGCTAATTATAGAGTAGTCTCCCTTATTTTCAAATGCCAAAAAACAATTGGTTTCATTCTTGTCACATCGGATTACACTAATTTTCTCTTGAAGGGTAACCCAATGGTTCATAGGGTTGTCTAGTGCAAGTTTTCTCAAACCTTTCACACTCACGGAACCCTGAGACTTTGCAAAAAAATTTTGGAGAGAGAGATGTTTCAAAGCTACTGCCTTTCCGTGAGGGTGTCATTAGCTCAGATGGTTAGAGCAGAGTCTGCTTCCAAGGTGCACATGGGTTCGATCCCACGTACGGTGCTTGTTTCTCTTTATTTATTTGCACAATCAAGGCCGCTTATTTCGCTATCGCTCACACCGGTGCCGAGCAAATACAGGTTCCTAATTAATAAATGTCTTTAGAATTATCATATTATGTCAGATATAAAATTATCCACTCTTTGAATTTCATACTGTCAACATAGGGAACCATGTCATATTCGTGCCTAAAAATGATCGAGAAAATAGAGATAAGGATCTGGCTTTGCCTGGGTTATTAAGCCTAAAATCTAATATTGCCCTAAACTAACGTGATCTAGTGGTGTGCAGCAGCCGTTGAGTGGATGCACACTACACAGATAAGTAAGATATTACATCATTTCAAGGTTGTTAATAACAAAAACGGATAGGATGTGCTGGGACAGCTACAAGCTGTGAAAAATAATGAATGATACAATTATATAATTTTTCCTGATGTTTTTTTTATTTATAATTGACTTTGAAATATATAATCTTATGCGTTACAAACGGAATTATTATAATTGCGACAACCAGGTGTTTTTCGTTTACAGACTAGATAAGTTTTTGCAAGCATAATATGGTATATTTTTTTAAATACAAAATTTATAAAAACTCCTGATTTATAAAGTTAGTCTTAATTCTACATTAAGCCTGGCTTTCTTAATGAAAACCAACTGAAGTCTGGTACGTCAGACGCATTTTGATTTTTTTTGCATAGATACCACATATTTCATTCGGAACTGAACGGTTTATTTCTCAAAATCGGCCACGGAACTAAAAATGTATGAGGTGGAACCCAGTTTGAGAAACCCTGGTCTAGTGTACAGTATTACCCAGAAAATGAGTACACACCCCTACCACTTTTTTATCGAAAGTTCATTTTCTTCTAAACCAAACATAGCAGGATTTTATTATTTCTAGTGGAACATTACACAATCAAAACGGATATTATTTGGTATTATTTATCACCAAATTCTACAACATTGAGAGTCTGTTGCAAAAATATGTTTTCGTCGGGATGTACTCCTCTTTGGACGGCAACATATTCATAGTTTTGGCAACAGTTTCAATGCTGTAGAGTTATAAAAAAAATGACGGGGTGCATTTATTTATGGGTGATACTGGATATATGTTAGGAAGAATCTATACTATTAATACTCTTGTCACGGTTACATTGGTCATCTATCAACTTGATATTTGTGCAGTTTCTTTGGAAAAAATTGTGCCCCTAAAATTTGGTGGGTGCGGGGCTGCATTTTTTTCCACATTTTGGACAATGATAATAAAATAACAATCTGACAAAAAAACTGCAGATTTTCATTTCAATTACCCTAAAAAATATTGATGCCTCTTTACATAAATGATTATGCTTTAACATTTTATATACAGATTCGGGATGTTGAAAATGGCCTAAAAAGCCGTAACATGTACATCAGAAGGCATACACACAGCGGAACTACGTTCATAAAAATGTTAATTTTAAGGTTTTTTTTTTTTTTTTTTTTTTTTTTTTAAGTTTTAGAATTTTAATATTTTATAACGTCTAGAACACTGAAATTGAAAATATTTTTAATTTTCATAGTTTATTGCTTTTACATTTTAACTATTGTTTTTCACAACCATAAAATATTTCTTGATTATCTTTTATTACAGGTGACGTTCACAAAACGGAAATTTGGCTTGATGAAGAAAGCTTATGAACTATCAGTGCTGTGTGATTGTGAAATAGCATTGATAATCTTCACAAGTGGCAATAAACTGTACCAATATGCCAGTTCAGACATGGACAAGGTGTTGCTCAAATACACTGAGTATAACGACACTGTGGTTAGCCAGACTAATAAGGATATTGTAGAGGTAAGTACAGATTCAATTTTTCTGACTAAAAAAAGACTAGTTTTATTGCGACCGAGCCATAGGCAAGGATGCTGTTATCAAGTGTATGTATTGGTCACAGAACATCCTCATATCTCGGAGGATCGCTTTGCAGCCTTTTGGCTAGGATCAAAGTGTAGTATCTGTTCTTCGAAACTGCCATGGCCTCGAGGTTCAGAGAACCATGGCCCTTCGGAGGTCCTTGTGGCATGCTCGGGTATCGTCTTGGGAGAAGTTGCACATGATATCTTGGCCAGCTGGTCGGGAGGCGATCACCATTAGCATGCTCAGGATTCGTCCTGAGAAGCTTTTGGATCCCCCCCCCCTTATCCCGGTCCTCGTGGCATTTGTCTTAGTGACAGGGATTTGGGATTCTCAAGTCTCTAGCCACGGGGACGTGGGATACCCCCCCCCCTACTGAATTCGGCATTAAATGACCCACCAAGGGTCAATGTGCTGTTAAACAAAACAAACAAACAAAACAGTCATATCTCGGAAACTAATGAAGATAGAAGCATGTGGTTTTCACCATTCAATAACATGTGTTTTGAAGATTTGTTTGGATCTTTAAAAATAGCCTCACCTGACCTGGTGTCACGCTTTTCAAAGCTTAACTCGGAAATTATTTAAGATAGAAGCATGTGATTTTCACCATTAGATAACATGGTTTTTTTGGGGGTTTTTTTTGTCTTTTTTTTTGTCTTTTTTTAAGATTTGTTTGGATTTTTTAAAATGACCTGGCCCGACCTGTTATCACTCTTTTCAAAGCTTAATAACTCTGAAACTAATGAAGATAGGAACCTGGGGTTTTCACCAATCGATAACCCATTATTTTAAGACTCATTACCTATGCAGCAAATATGGTTGTTTTTAGTAGTTGGGGAATTATGATGGTTTTTCTGAAGCGAGGGAGCATTATATCCTCACTTTTAGTGAAGATATCCTTACCTAATAAAATAGAAATAACAATGGGTATTAACTATTAATCAAACAGTAGATATGCTGGTCGAATGCATTTCCTATTTTAAAAATCTTTTGACCAAGAATAGTTAGCACAGCAGTCGTGTGGAACTAAAAGCTATTTTTTCATTGGTCATAGCCCAATTAAAGACAGTATGAATCTTTGAAAAAAATATATACAAGGGAGAGAGAAGCTGCTTATTGTGATCACTGGGACAGGGTCTTTTAGATAAAACTATCTAGCTGATAACATTAAGCAAAGGATATATAGAGGAAGCCTCTTATCGTGATCACTTTAAATAAGGTGTTTGCAAATGACTGATTTTGATAACAATAACTGTTTGATAACATTATCGTTAATTATAACGAGCAGCGGTTTTGCTGGTTTAACTAATCAATTATAGATTATTACTATATTGATTCTTGCTAATCCCAGTGCATGTCATTTTCTGAAGATTTGCCAATGTTTAACAAAGAGATTGTTTCTTGTTTCGAGACTTTCATAATTATATGAACTCAGTAAATAAATACACATCGTAACTGTAGCTCCTGCCCTGTGTTTTGTAAAAGAACTTTATTGACAAGTTGCACTTTCTTCTTTTAATAGGCCTTATATTTTTATATGTGAATCAATTAGGACTGGCATTATCAGCCTACATTGGCTTAGGATATAAGAAAGTCGTGTTCAAAATTTTAATTACAAATATTCAAATGTCTGCATGATATGTGCCCTTATTAACTCTGTGCTCTTATTAACATCCAATATTTAGATGGTTTGATTTTAGAACTTGTCTCTATGAATGTCTCATGAGTGCAAGAGTTTCAGCTATATAGCACCCAGACTTTGGAATCAATTACCCTATGATATCTGGAACATACATTAGCAGGCTTTAAATCAAAAGTAAAAAAACTTGTTTCGAGACTTTCATAATAATATGAACTCAGTAAATAAATACTTTGTAACTGTAGCTCCAGACCCATGTTTTGTAAAAAGATCTTTATTGACAAGTTGCACTTTCTTCTTACTCTTCTTTAATAGGCTTTATACTTTTACTGCAATTGATTGCACATGTTTTCAAACGCTGTTGTCCAGAGAGGACTTAAGTATTAAGGTTCCTGAGAAAGAGCACTTTCTATATTATTAATTTGTATAACATCCCATGCATATGTGGGGAAACATAAGGGGAGGAACAAGCCCCCCCCCCAACACACACACACTTAGTCAGACTAGAAGAACATAAGAAAGCCATAGCCAAAGGGGGAGTGGAAAAATCTGGTGTGGCAGAACACATCTGGAGTGAAAAGAGTACACATTACCTCCTTAGATGAGGTCCAGATAATTGATAAAGAGCATCGTTGGAAAGTGAGAAAGTTGAAGGAGGCAGACAAATGCATGTCGGGTTAGTATGGGTTTCAACACTTGTTTTCTTTACTTCGTAAAACAGGTGTCGGACAACTCCCACATGTATAGTTTTTAGAATGGCCTGAGCGCTTGGTTAAGTCTCTGTACCTAGCGCTGCCAAAAAATGGATTGTTCCGCTTGGTATATTAATTAATTTTTCTTCTCTGCTCAAGAGACACGAGATAGAATTCTTTGTTTAACAAAGAAACTGAGAACGTTTCCATGTTACAAATTATGGAACAACCTGTACTGCACAGGTTGCTAAAATAGAATAGCTTATTTGCAAGCATTGCGGTTAACATTTTTTTTGCTTTGCACCACCGCAAAAAAACTGACAAAAGAGACTCTCTTTCTTTACGGATATTACATCTGAAGAAGGCTGTAGAATGAATCTGCCAAAACGTTCCAATCGAAGAAGAGATTGGATTGTCTGAACAAAAGTTGGTATGTTAATGACTCTTCTCAAAGTTATAGACAATACAGGATGAAGTTAAGAAGACATGGAAAATATATTGAAAGCATTTTTAAATAAGTCAAAATGTAAGCAATAAAAAGAAAAATATAAGTACTCATCAGTTTGAAGTAAACAGGAAAGCATCAGAATAATGAACTCTTGAAGTCCTAAAGAGCACGTAAACAAACATGGCCAAAAATCCTAAAACGCACAGGCCGCACAAGTCTTTCCTGCAATACTGCCAATTTTCACAACAATCTGCCCATAAGTAAAGACACTATAAACATTTGAATAAACAAACCATTTTTAGCCATTTTCTGCTCAATCATTACAGGACTGGGCTTTGGACCTAGAAACTTTTCAACGGGATGTTAAGAGTTAAGGCTTAGTAGAGCAGAGAAGTGAATAGAAAAAAGAAAAAAAGAAGGCTACAATATGCACAAAAAGGGTTGGGCAAGGACACTAAGGGGAAAGCAGAGAGTAGGGGCAGATTGCAGGCAAATATATATTTATAAATATAAACAAAGTTAGAGACAATACAACAGATTGTTAATGTTGATA
>VCCN01004895.1:2053357-2069131 GCA_006491835.1 Architeuthis dux
GTCAGGGAGCAAAGAGTTAACAAGTCGAAAAAAGAAATAGAAACAATTCTTTTCCATTAATAATTTTTTGTGCTTTTAATTAGTTAGACCCGAACAGTCTTCCTAGAAGTTGTTAGTTTTTTAAAAAAATGTTTAAGGTTTTACAATGTAACTGTATGGTAAACGGGACCATTTCTTTCCATCCGTTTTATGGAAATGAGGCTTCGAAGTAATCAGTTACTTCCCCTGTGAGGCTTCTTTGATATTTTCTATGCTTTCATTAAGGTGTTTTGGTGTGAGGCCACATGGGGGTGCTCCCTTCGGCACCAAAAAACTTTAATGAAGCGCAGAAAAGTCATGATTAAAATATCAAAGAAACCCAGTTAACAACCTTCAAGGGAAGTAACAACATGCTTCAAAGCCTCACTTCCGTACAATGGACTGAAAGTTTACTGTACAGTTACATTGTAAATAGAACTCCCCTTGTAAAACCTTAAACATTTGTTTCTAAAAACTAACAACTTCTAGGAAGATTGTTAGGGTCTAAAAGCACAAGCTAAAAATTGTTTCTCTTTTTTTTTTTTTTTTTTTTTTTTGACTTGGTTAACGAATGTAGATCTTTACCAAACATTGCTTTAAAACAGCCTTTTTCAACTGGGGTTTCCACGAGAGGTAATTAGGGGTTCCACGAATACTTTATACTTACATTAAAAAAAGCTCTTTACTTTTTGCTTCACTTTTTGCGAGTTTTTGGCCAGAAACTACCTTTCCTCTACTAATTTCAACTTCACTGTGTCGGCTACATCAAAGGAAGTCGAATGGATATTGTTGCGTTGCGTTGACAGACAAAGGTTGTCTGTTGAATTTGGTCGGTGTACGTCATCCTTTAATTCTATTATTCATTGTACAATCTCTCATTTGGACCAGTCCATTATGAGTTGTAGGATCTCAACTTACAGACAACCGGACATCACACAACCAGACATACTCATTTGCATATATACCTTTTTATATGTATAGATTATTTGTTTAATATTTGTTTACTTATCATACCAAAATTTCCTTTACTTATTGTTCTAGCAAAATAATTGGAGTCCTTCATATTTCAGAGTTCTGTAAGAGGAAGCATGAGTGCGCTAGACACCCCAGTAGTATCGGTGGCCACACCCGGCAATAGTGTGGCTAATCCGTCCCAGCTAACCAGTAAGTATGAAAAAAGTATTTATTTGTTCTTCCTCCCTTTAACTCTTAGATTCATAAAGAGTTTGTAACTGCTGTGGAATTCTTCAATGAATAAGATTTAAAAATGGAACTCTTTTGTGAATTGAATTAAAGAAAGAAAAGAATTATCAAAAAGTGCAGGGAAAGTAACTTCAATCAAAAGTTACTCCCCATGAATTACTATTTGAATTCCTTAGTATGAAATTAAGAGTTAAAGTTCCTCTAATAACTTTTATGTGTTTGTCATCATTGGTGGCTTAGTCTGTACCTACCTTGGCTCCAGGCATTGCCTGGTGTGGCTGTATAGTCTAATTTGAGAGTGGCAGTCTCTGTTGCACCTGGTGTAGATGCACAGACGCCTGGGTTGTGAAGGTTGCTGCAGCACACTTCATTCGATCTGCAAGTCAACCACCCCCTCTCATCCATGTCTGCAATTCCCTTGTAATGAAATTCACCCTGGTTGTGTGTGTTTGCACGTTTTTGGAGATAATAATTTGTACATGACCAAAACGCCATATATTACTGGGGCTAGAAAATAGGTCAAACGGCCGACAGTCAGAACAAAGGAAATACATTTAACCAACCAGAGTGGTTTGAGTTGCCATGATTTGAAATCGGGCAGCAGTTTAGAGTTAGTTAGCAGCCAACACCCAGGAGCGACGGGTCAAACCAGCTAGGGAGCTTGGCTCCCCAGCCCGTGATGGAGAAGGAGGAAGAAATCTGATTTGAACTACTACCATCACTGTTAGTCATTCAGTAAAGTGACCACTCATTTAGAATTTTAACTGAAGCAGAATTCAATGCCTCAAAGTGATCCGCGAACCGGCCCGGAATTGAAGCTATCGACGGGAATAAAATGAACCAATATTTCCAATATCTCTGGTATGGACAAAAAGTTCCACAGAATTTTCAGCCCCACAAATGTTTATTTTGCTCCACAGTTTTCACTCCCGTAAATGTTCAACCAGCATTCTTCTACACCTCTTGCTGATAGTCTGTCGCCAGGCATCATGAAATACAGGCTGAGGAGGATGTGTTTGTAAAGAATGTTTTATTATTATATTATTATATTTATTTATTTATGTTCATAAGAGATAATGAAAGAATTGTTTTATTTGTTTCATTCATTGATTTCTGGAAATTCCACGGGTGTTGACAAAGATTTTTTAAATTCAGATTGGTACATATTTTCCCATATGATTGCTTTGTACGTGCCCTATTGTTTGTTTATTTTTTATTTCTGTAGGTGACATTCAGTTCAGTGCAGATCTACCCGGCCTAATAGCCCAATGGGGAGCACACGGTTCATTAGCAGCGCAAGGTGCTAACTTGCAACTGACAGCCAGGTTAGCCATTCACTCTATTTACATTTTATTGTTAAAAAACTCCTGAGGGGCTAGCAGACCTACATAGTCAGCGCACCTAAGTTCTGTGCTCAAAGTTGCAGACAGTCATACTGTCCGCATTCTCCTTCAAAGGGACGGTAAAACCTATAGCCAGCTCAGGCATCTACCAACTACGGAATGTTCACGTCCTGTGGTTTAACCACAGCTCGGCCTTACTATCGTAATATTCCTGCAAAGGGGCGGCAGACTCCCATAGCTAGCTCTGGCATCTGCCAGAAGTAGGAACCTCTGCGAAACCTACGACTTATGGGCTCTGCTCCTATTCATGCCACTCTGGTGGTCCATAGGATTCAAACCCTTGGTTTAAAGGGTGGGGCAAGTTGCACTTCACCTTAAAGCTTCACTGCTGAGGCTGGAGGGTTATTCTGCACACGTGGTCCTTCTGCTGTGGACCCCCCCCCCAAAATCTTTGTTTGTGAAGCCAAGCCATTCATTCATATTAGGTATGGAAGTCCTGGCCTAACTAAGAAATGAGTCAAAATCATCTGCATCCTACATTATTAATCACTGTTACCAAAGGTTTAGGTTATTCATATGAAAATCCCCTTGAAAATAGGGTTTTAGTGGGAGGTTCAATTTTCAATGTAAGCTAAATTGGTCACTAGTTTGTGCCCGCTTGTTTTTTGAAAATTCATACATTTTTAGTGATCACAGCTCAACTTATATATATAAAGCATATATGGGTGGCAGTTTTCCCTTGGAATGCTATTAAGCATTGCTGCTGTTAAAGATTTGTTACCGTTACTTGATACTACCAGAAAAAAAGAGTACCCCTCTTCACATTCAGATAGTACATGTGTAGCAGGCCAGAGAATGGATTGGCTGAAACAAAAACAAGGTGTTTGATTGTCTGAAAAAAATGCTTTGAATGTTAATGACCCTCCTCAAAGTTAGAGACCTGGGGGGTAGGCAACCTAGGAAAGTAGGAAAACTCATAGCTCAAACTTTTTTTATGGCATTTATCTGACCAATCATCCTCTCATCATTGAGCAATCCAGCCCGCAGAGGCAAAAAGGTCTCCGACCCCTGATATAGACAGTAACTATATGTGGTCTGTTTGTTAAGTGGTTATGATGAGGCGACAGTATACTTATGTGCTTGTAAAATGTGCTATGTCTGCTTGGTTAGCATGTTTGTCTCTCACGCAGAATGTCCCGGGTTCGATTCCCGGTATGAGCGAAGATTATGGAAATCTCTTCATTAGGACAAATTTCCCTGTGCACTCAGCAGCTAATTGAGTACACTCTAAGCTGTGCGATTAGGGTGAAGGTATCCCTTTGGTGGACTTGCATCCTGCCAAGGGGGTGGTCTTAAAATCTTGTAGGAATAAAGTCCTGGTCTTCATCAGACTTGAAACATGCAAGGATCACTAAGCTGACACATGCAACGGAAACCGGGATTAAAGGAGAGTTGGGAGGAAAAAGAAAGAATGAAAGTTATTAGGAGAATTAAAATTTTATTGCTGTAAGATACTATGCTTTAGTTCCTGTGGACAGCAATTGACTCCTCACCTTCTCTACTCACTTTATAAGCGGTAAAACATCAAACGGCTAATTTAATGGTGTGTGGTATGCCTCAAAACAGTTTCTGCCTTTGTTCAAGCACAAGTGTACTTTGCAAAGCTTGCAGACCAAATTGGTGCGGATTATGTTCTCTTTGTTACTACAATATTTGCATGTGACTGACGGGTCCTCAGGTGATCATATATAGTCACTTGCCCCATAAAGGGTTAACGGTCATGAATAAGCAGCATAATATATAGGATCATTTTCTGAAAAGTTTTGCTGATCTGTTGAAAGTCTTCTGTATATGCCGGCATATAAGTCGACCCCCCCCCCAAAAAAAAAACTAAGTTGTTAATTGAAGTTTAGTCCGATATTCGCCAGATAAGACGATTCTCCGACATAAGGCAGCATTGTGTCCATCAGTGTCAAGTTCATAGGGTCTAAACAGACTAATATGATCCATTAGGGTCAAATTTGACATATATATAATGTCTAGAAAGCTTTGTAGCTTCAAACACTAAAGATGTTACTAAACTTTTAATATAGAAGTTTCATATAAGTCTTAAAACCTCAGGATGTTTTTATGTTCTGTTTTATTCATTTTATTTCATTATGTAAGTCAAGATGGATTTATGTTTTACATAGAATTAGATCTTATATTATAAATATAATTATTTTCTTGTAGGGATCACCAGTTTTGCCATGGAACTATTTCGGGGATTTAAGTCATTATACCATGGTTCCCCAGCAGTGCTGATCAAGCACCACCTCCCTCAAGTTTTAAATCTTATATTTAGTTTCTTTTGTTTTAGGGCAGTATCATAATATTATTTTTTTTTTTTAAGGGGGGGAGGTGTTTACTAACCATGTTTATGTCTCCTCCGGGGCTTGTATGTGATTTCAAATATACGGTCTCAACAGAATCCAAGTGTTCAAACGAAACCATACCATACTCCCATAGGGGACAATAGCTATGGCTATGTAATGGACTCTACCATCAATAATATTTGAACATCTCTAATGTCCTACTTATGCAAAAAATACTAGCAGGTGACCTCTAAACCCAAATTAACACATATTTGCTTAGATATTTTATAGCTCCATTTTACCCCTACCACTTAAGATATTCCCGTATTTTCTTAGTTATTTCATTAGGGTCAACTTGATAAAGTTTAAAAGGTTCAGAATGTCTAGTCATTGCCTTATTAAACTGTCTAAATATTTTGTGAATGTCACCTCCTTGGTTAACCATTCTTATCACTAATGAAGCAACTCTAGGCAAGAAATCATTCAATCTGAGAGTTGCTTGCGCTATTCTTAAATATTCTGAAAGTATAGTCCCATAAAATATATTTGGTGTAATACAACTTTCTCTATGGGGCATGCAGACTATATCTAATGGGAACACATTACATTTGTCAAAAAGCTTATAAACAAATACACCATCTTCGATTTTAATGTCCAAATCAAGGAATGTAGCTTGCATTCCACTATGTTCATATTTTAATTCAAGGTCTTTAGGGTAGATAGAACTATAGGAATTACTAAATTCCCCTTTATTATTTAGGCAACACGTGTCATCAATAAACCGAGTACATCCATGAAATGCATGTGCCTTTTTATTATATTATTTTTAATTAATGACAACATAAATTTATATTCGTATCTATGTACAAATTTGCCCAAAAGGGGGTGAGATCTAACCCCATAGGTATACCTATAGTTTGAATAAATAACTTATTACCAATTTGGAAGTAACTCTCACTTATAAGATGGCTAACGATCGCCTTCAGCATAGAACTGGTAAAGCACGTTTTGCCATTTTTAGTTTCGCTCCAAAAAGCTTTTGTGTTTGTAAAGCCAATGTATTTACTCTTACCTCCTGCAAATGTTAGATCTATTGTGTTATTTAATTCTTTAATGAGATCTTTGGGGGATTTTTGTATACAGTGTACTAAAATCGTATGTTGAAATAAATTTAGCTCTTTTACGTACGTTTATACTATCCAGTTTATTTTTAACAGGTATGGAGTTATTTACAACCCAGAAGAAATTACTGTAAAATTTACTTTTACATTTTTTGTGACTAAACATTTAATCTGAAAAAAAATGTTTTTTTTTTTTTGTTTTTTTTCCCAGCACACTGAATTTGGCAGACATAGGCAAAGTCAAGAGTGAACCGATTTCTCCTCCTCGGGATTCCACATCACCCAAAGTGTCTCTCACTTCGCTCTCTTCGCTCTCTCAAACTTTACAGCAACCACTAATCGTGCAGCAGCACGTATCGTCCCACCACCTAAACCCCGTCCTCACATTGGCCTCTCTCCCTGTAACAGTACAAGCAGACCATGATGACCAGCCCTCGAGTGAGAAAAAATCCCGTTTGACCACAGGAGACGGATAAATCTTAATCTTGCCTGTTCATCCTTGTGTTTCCCTTGTCACCATGTCCTCAACTCAATTTGAACAATTCATCAATTTGCTACACAACAACAACAACAACTCTGAATTACAACTTCTCCACCTTTTACCAATAACGCTCATGTTGTACTACACGGGATGCCAACTTCAGTAGTCGGCTTCTGAACCATGTCTCTGGGGGGGGAAAAAAAACAAAAGCTGGTCGTGTTGTCCAGTTTTGAGTGCTGTCTTTGCCACTTGCTTAGTGGTTATCAGTGTTCATATAGTTGCCTTCAGCTTCATACCTAGCAGATAGATCCTAAAATTTCACCTTTTTTTTAAAAAGAATTACTACTTGTCCCATAATGATTGTTACATTTATATATAAATTTATTCATGCAAATGTAACTATTATGGGACAGGTAGTATTTTTAAAAAAACTATTACTAATAACCATGCAGAATTGATTATTAGATCTCGTATACTATCTGTCCCATAATAGTTGTTACATTTGCATATACATTTCATACACTAAATGTAACAATTACGGGACAGGTAGTATATTCTAGTGGGTTATCTAGCATTGCCTGGGATAAAATGGCTTTTGTGATCATCTGTCCGAGTAATTTTTTTCTTGTCTAGATTCATTATAAAAAAAATAAGTTGTTAATGCGTGCTCGGACACTTGCACTTGCATTGTCATCATAGCTGTAATTAAATTATCACGATTTGTATGTATGTGTGTGTATGAAAAATGACGCAAGCTAGTAGTTAAGATTTTATTATTGCAGAGATGTATAGAAATGATGCATTTAGTAGATTATATCAAATTCAATATCTCACTTTCTGTGCTCACTAGAATAATACACCAATGCACTGATAGTTGTATGGAAGAGAAAAGTCAAATGTAATTGGATAAATATAGACCTGTTTTCTATGTAATCTTAGATAAATAGTTCGGATGTTGTTACAATTTGATCACATTTCAGCATCTGTTCTTTTTATTTTAATGAATGTGTAGTGTTTGAGCGCTTACATGCTAATTTTTTTTAATTATAAAATTTCATGTTGAATACCTGAAATTTTTAGAGATTTTTATTATGTACATAAAAAACCGATTGTTCAACACAAGATACTCATTATTATGTAAGAGTAAAATATTTTAGATCATTTTTAGGCTGAGATAAAGACGGGGAATTCTGTGAATTCTCTTTTGGCTTTTGTTACTTTTGGCTCTGTAGACTGAGGAATATCTGTGAAGACATCAATTTAAGGTAATTAAATACATGAATAGTTTAGTAAATGCATGTAAGCATAGTTTGCAAGGAACAAATGGTGATATTGACTGGCATCAGTTATCAAGTTATTGTATACTTCGTCCAATAAGACAACACTTGAGACATCCAAAAACTACCCCCAAAAATGAGCTTGTCCTATACGCCAGATACAAAACCAGTGGCTAAACTGAAAGCTAAAACCATGAAATTTAGATTGAAATTGGGGTCTCGTCTTATCTGAAGGTTGCACTATACGCCGAAATATATGGTAATTAAACTATGTTTCATTATTCATTTCTTTGTAAAAAGAATTTCTTACATTCTCAATAGTGGTGTAATTTGAGTTATGAATAGAGATGTATCAGTCAAAAACAAGAATAAATATATGGGAGGTTTTGAGGACACAAAATATAACTGCTTTGACATAATTATATAGGTTTTATTAAATCCCATTTTAAAAAATGTATGCTTCTTAGTGCTTTGTGAAACAAGCGTTTATCCCTTTATTTGGCACAGAAACACAAAATCAAGAAAAAAAACCCAAAATTAGCATTTAGTTGTTAAATGAAAAATTTAAATTTTACTATTACTAAAAAAAAATATTTTTCTGTTTAAAGGTCTTTTTCTGGTACTTTTTCATTCATGGAGCCTTTGTGTGTGTGTGTGTGTGTTTGTGTTTCTGGACAGTTTTATCCTTTGCAGTTGTGTCTTATGACAACTACTAAACTGAATATATATCACAACATTAAAATGTTTCAGTAGCTGGCTATGGCAACAAGTTTTAAAAAACCAAAATGTATGTGTGCATACAGTTCATTTTGATCTCTTTAATTGATGGGTGAATGGTGGAAAACAATGGCCACTGTTATGTGCCCTAGAACACGCTTAGAAATGGATGGTTTCATCTTTGAGATACTATGAAAGACTGTAGTTATTGTTCTGAGAACATGAAATATACTGATGAAGGTTGTCTTTTTTTTCTGTGGGAAGCTATCATAGATTGCTTCAAAATACAGTACTTATTTTCTTTTTAATATACACTTATATTTAATGGATACAATAACTATTTTATGGATTGGATACGTTTTGGCACAGCCGGTTGGGCGCCAAGACCTTTTTGGCACTAGCCTATTTGATGAGGAACGTTTCGGCACTAAGAAATCTTTTTGAAAACTGGTCTTTATTCTATACATTTTAAGATAAAAGAGTTGATACACAAAGTAACATTTGTATCTGATTTTGAAACTAAACAACTAACCTCTACTACTCACTACTACTAAACCTTATTTAGCTTGTGGTTAGTATGTGTTATAGGCCTTCAATACTAAACTTGGCTTCAAATATTAAATATTTCATTACTGGTTATCTGCCCTTTGAATTATAAGTACTAGTAATTCTACTAAAGATGGACTGCATGCAAGAAGCCAAGTTCTTGTCAGATTAACTTTCCTTCTGCATTATTAGTAGTAAGCCACAAAAACCAGCAGATAAATAACAATGGCCATGTCAACAATAAAGGCAAACAAAATCCTGGTAAAGTAATAAACCAAATCTCTTCATGTACAAATTGTGCAAGAGGAAAATTTGCAATGCCCAAATGGCTGCACCCAGCACCCAAAGATCTGGAGCCAAAATGCCTGGCACCTAAATGGCTCTTCCCAAACAGCTGCACCCAATCATCCCATTCCGGTATTTTATATTATAAACTTATTAGTTTAAACAAACTGCAGAAATACACATAGTTAAATGGGTTTATTCTGCTGTAATTCAAAATAACAATTTTGTTTTGAGTTAAAACACTTTCTAGTTGAAAATACTCTCCCTCCGGGTGGGTATTCCTAGCTAGATGGGGCCTACAGCTCTAAAATCTTGAATGAAATGATTCACAAAGCTCCATTATGTATAATTTATATTGAGTACAGAGCAGAATCACCTCCCTTCCTTGGTGATTGAGTATATTGGTGTAGTATGGGACCACAAAACAGTCCTAATCTAATTTAAAATCTGCCCCAGTATGATATTATTCCCATGGAACCCTTTTTGGGGGGGTAAAACATCATTTCTAGGAGGCGTTTGGATTCAACCACTTAAGCAAATTTTCTATTACTATAAAGATGTGTGGTTATTGTCCATCATTTTTTGAGGTCTGAAATCAAACAACAACTGAAATATATTTGGTTAATTTCTGGCTGGGTTTTCAAGTGGCACAACACAAGAGCAATATTGTCAAGGCAACTAGTGACTAACAAAACTAAATTCTTTGTCCTGATGTTATGTTTGCATGCTTCTAAGTTTTACAGCCTAGAAAAGGCTCCATGGAAGCAATGGTCCACTAGAAAGATTGCATGTAATAACCATGGTCGACTAAATCCACTGAATACTGAACTTTTGAGTAACACCACTTTAATACTATAGTAATATTAGTATGTATGTGTGTTTGTATGTATGAATAATAATGTATATTTTGAGTTATTATTAGCGACATAAACATTATTTCGAGAGTGGGATCTTTCAAATCTATTTCCATTTTAGATGAGTTTTTAACACCTAATAGATAATTTATTTGCATCCTTAGTTTCATAGGTTTGTTTTTTCTGCATTTCCAGATAGATTTACAGCTAGGATTTTAAATTGTCGGATTGCTACAGGTGAAAATATTTTAGTCAAATATTTTGACTATTATTGGATTTCAAATGAGAAAAATAATCAAAATCTTGAAATTAATAAGGCAAAAGTCAGGAATACTTGATTCATCATTTTAGAAGTGATACAGACTGAGTAAATTATTTGGATCACCATCCTTTTTTACTTGCTCAAATTATATAAAATTGTTCTGTTGTTTTAATATCTTTATCAGAAATATGTAGTTATTATAGAGAGCATAACTTTAATATTTTTCCTTGCATCTTCCAGAGGTTGATAAATACTTTAGTTCATTAACCAAAAAGAATGTCTTTACGGTAAAAGTTTACCGTTAAGAAGACACATTGTATAAGACTGTACGTCAATTAAGTTGGATTTCTCACCTGTGATGTGTTACCTAAAGATGATGATAATCTCTTGATTGGAAATTTCAAATTAAACCAAAAGTGAGGAAATTACCATATTTGATGCCATATAAGACCCCCTTTATTTCAGTAATGAATATTAAGAAGAAAACATTTCTCTGAATTATTCTCATTTATAACCCAGTTTTTTAACGCCTGCTCAAGTTCTGGCCAATGTGGGACTGGACAGTGATGGTCACGCTTACCTTGTGAGCCATTTTTTTTTTTTTTTGGGGGGGGGGGGGACAAGGGAGTTCTTATATGCCATCAAATACAGTATTTAAAGTAAACTTATGATAGTGAGGGGGAAGTTTCTTTTTGGTTTTGTTATCTGGATTCTGTTTTTGTCTTTTTAATCAACTCTAGTGAGAAAGATAAAGGTGTAACTCTTTATAGGAAGATTAGACAAAATTGTAATTAAAACTGAAATGATACAATCCATCGTGTTACTGAACTGAAGACTTTTAAGACGATACATAACTGGAACTGGAATTTTGGAGTAAAATTCTGAAAACTCTTAAGAGCCAATTGGATTTAACTGCTAGGTCAGAAGCTTAGAGAAGTGTTTTTCTTTTTTTGTTTTCTTTTTTCTTGTTTTGTTTATTCTGCTGAATACTTGTTGACCCCCCCTCGGGTGTTGCTTAGCAACAAAATGTCGAAGTAGACATGAGGGGGAGACCAATCAGCGACTGTGATCATTTTTGCATCCACAATGATGGATTATATTTTATTTAAAAAAAAAGAAAAATTTGTTTCTTATTTTGTCTCCCCCCTCCCCCTTCCTTGTTTATCCTTTGCCACATCTTTCTTTCCTCTTTGCATCTCCACTCCCCCCATCTCCCCCATCTCCCTGTCAGGAACAAATAAGTGTGGGGTTGGGGGAAATGAATTGCACCTTTTATTCTACTATAATTCAGGCTTGCCAGATTAGGCTACAAGGAGAGATAATCCAATATTTATATCCGTGACTTACCCAAAACGAGCCCCCGGAATAGCGTCAAATTTAGAAATCTAGCAAGTCTGGGGGCAGAGGTTCAATACCAGCGTCTTGAACCTCTGCCTCCAGACCCACTCAGTTTCCAAATCCGACGCTATTCCAATGCCTGTTTTGGGTGAGTCTCTGAGATAAGGCTCAGATTATCTCCCCTTGTAAGCCAAACTGGCAACCCTGCTACAATTATCTAACCATGGGTCAGCAGGTGACCAATAATATTTCCTGTGATATTCACAAATATTCATGTGCCATCATCCTAAATTAAGGAATTTTATTTTAACTGAAATGATCAAAGAAAAGAGGGGGGTGGGGGGCAAAAAGAAAGTTATAATCGCTTTTGCTAAGAAGTGCTCCTCTCTCATTAATTTAGAGGCTAACCAAAGGAGTTCATAGTGCTCAATTTTTCCTCACCCATAATCCTATGGATTCAAAGTCATCCCAAATATTATTTGTAATATATATATAAAAAAAAGAAAATTTCATCGTCATCATCATCATAATCATCCTTTTCTGCTAATGTCAAAAGTTATGGGGGAAAAAAGGGGGGTGCAGAGGCTGGGTATTTGATTATGTAAAAAGACACTGGGTGATTGGCTGGTTTTTGTAAGAAAGAAACAAAAAAAAGACACATCCTCATTGATTATTAAATGCTAACTGTTTGGTTGATTACTGTTTAATTAAAATTAATTTCAGATAGTTTTTGGTTGATGAGAAATGGCACGATAAACCTGTGTGTCCCCCAACTTTTTCTATTAGCCTCAGAATTAATTAGAGTAGCCAGGAAGCTCTTACTTGGTAAAAGTGATAATCACACCTGAAATAAAAACCTACTAATACCAACAATTCTCATTCCTGAATCTGTGATGGACATTTGTCCTGCGCCCTGAATTATCAACTGAATCTTCTTCATCCTAATTTTATTGAGGACACAGTTCTCTTGGGCCACTTAAAAAATGTCCAGCCTGTCTCCAACTACCATATATTTTGGCGGATAAGACGAAACTTGAAACATCAAAATATCGCCCCCCCCCCCAAAAAAAAATGGTGTCGTCCTATTGGCTTGATACAAAAACAGTAACTAAACAGTGAGCTAAAACCATAAAATTCAAACTGAAATTGGGGTCTCGTCTTATCTGAAGGTTGCCTTAACCGCTGAAATATACAGTAATATTATTATTGGTCTTAGCGCACATGTCATATACCTTTTTTCTATTAACTTAACAGATGATAGTAGCTGTTATTACCGCTGACACATCCCCAGGGAGATATCGAATAACTAGGATTAAATATCCATCGACACATTTCATTAATTCCTATTTATCTTGTTTCTTTTTTAGTTCATTTTGATTTTTTAAAAACCTTTCTTTTGTTTTCATGACGTTTATATACAATTCTTTGTTATATAACAAAGGCAGAATTTAAATTGTGTGTGTATGTGTGTGCGTGTGTCCTAATTAACATTTTTTGTTTACAAAATTCATTTGCATGGGCAAAAAAAATTGAAAAAAAAAATGTCTGTACCATATAAATATAAAATAATGAAAAATATTAAATCAGTGAATTTTTTTTTTCTTTTTGAGGGCATCTGTTTGCCAATAGTATACAACATTAGAAGAATGATTTTTAATGTTGTGCCACCCTCAAGAAAAAATGAAAAAATTTATAAATAGTGCTTGTTTGTGTGTGGGTGTGTTTGCTAATAATCTGAGATAATAAAACGAACCATAGCCTGTGACTCACTTACCATTCTCCCCATTTTCCAACGTGTGACCTATCTCTGTAGTCTTATATGATATATTTATAATACCTCACTTTTTCACAGGCGATTTCTATTTTTTTCTCCTGAAGTCGAAATTTCACCAGCAAAATAAGGAACTCATTTTAGTTATCGAATACTGCCGTCCAATGACAAAAGCAGATAAATCCATAAAATGTGAAAGTGAGAAAAATGGCAAAACTATATTTCTGGCAGCCTTCAATAATTATACATGCTTTGATTAAGCAAGTTATGACAATTCATATTGTAAGTCAGTAGTACAAACTTCCAATGACAAAGACAGCTAAGTCCGGCACAATGGACTTACCTGATTTTGTCATGCGAATTTGGAAGTCTTTCTGGACTTAGCTGATTTTGTAAAATCAATATCTCGACATCTAGAAGACATTTGACAAAAACCAATACATGGACCAGTATTACACAGTTTTGGTCCTAACTCAATTTTCCTGGAAAATGGACTTGTCTGCTTTTGTCATTGCACGGCCAAATATTCCTGGATACGAAAAAGCCGCTACTGCTGCTGAACCTTTGTTGTTATTATTTTCTTGACCAAAATTCATTTCAGTAAATATTTAAGATACTCGAATCTGTTTTGTTCCTTTTTTTCAAACATCCCTTCTTTATTATTGTGTCTAAGAAATATTCAAACGCTATCGAATTACAAAACATTTTTATTTGCTTCTTTTGTTCCAATTCCAATTTGTTATAAATTGCTAAGAAACTTTAGCATTCTAGGAAAACATTTATCAAATAACAAATCAGACAAGAATTTAAATTGATAAAAAATATGCTGTAATTGATGTCATATAAGCCCCCTGCAACAGGGAATATTAAAAGAAAAATGCATTTCCCTGAATTCTTCTCATTTATCAACCAATTTCTTTTTTTTAACTCCTCAATGAGGGACTGGACAACGAAAGGTTACGTTTACCTTTTGAGCAATTTGTTTTTGGGGGGGATCTTATATGCCATCAAATATGGTAGGTGTATTTTTCATTTATCTGGCCACTTAGAATAACTTAATGCTTCAAACTTTAATTTTCTCTTTCAAGACTAACCTATTAATGTGCTTAATGCCTGAATTAAAATGTCCCAGTAAACTTCTAAAAGATCTACGGGACACATATATCCCAGCCATCATAAAAACTTTGGGATATATATGTCCCAGGAGTCTTGAAACTCACTTTTTTTTCTTTCTTTTGCCTTGATCAGAAGGAACATGTTGCACTGATTCCAGTGGCCCAGTGCATTTTGTTTAGCCTACATTACAAATGTGTGCCATTATACCAATGAATTATTTATGGCACTTTACAGAACAGTAAGCTCCATCATTTGTTTACAGTTCTGGAAAAAGAATAACACACTCCTGTAGACTTTGTAAAAGAAACCCCCTATCAGCTCACATTCTGGACCTTTTCAGTTATTTGATAATTGTTTCTCTAGTATTTTATCAAAAAATGTTAAGTATTTCTTTTTTTTTTTTTTCCCCCCCCAATGTTGTTGCATTAAATCTTTCTACTTAGCTTTTATAGATTTTTATTTATTTGGTTTTTGAAAAACTGCTGGTGTGGTTTTATGTGATAAATGTTCCTCTTTTAAAGTTGAGGATGATTGAGAAAAAAATGGAAAATAAAAATACCTGTTAGAAAAGAAATTTGTTTGTGTTAAAGGCAATTTTTTTTTTAAAAATCATTTTGTCCCATTTTTTAAAAATGTTTTTTTTTTTTGCCATTGTATGTATCTTCGCCAGGAAGACACAAAGACACTTATGAGAATTGTATAGTTTATCATCCGAAAGAAGAATAATTTCTAGAATCCATGTTGCAGTGCAATTTTTCAGATAAAGTTGGTTTTATTTTCTCTTCCCAACTCACTGTAAAAAAAATTAGATCCCTTGGCAAAAAATAAACCCCCCAAACAAACAATTGTCTCATCATATAAAACAGGGGTCAGCAACCTTTTTGCCTCTGTGGGCCGGATTGCATATCAATGGGTGGAAGGTGGGCCAGATAAATGCCATAAAAAAAATTTAAAAAATAAAAAATTAAAAAAAAAGCTTTACATATGGGAATTATCCATCTAAATAAATCTAGATGTATTTTGCCTCAAATCAATGAAGAACGCTCGCTAGAAAATCATTTATGCTTAACCAAGGATGCCAATTTGTA
>VCCN01004895.1:2102287-2134821 GCA_006491835.1 Architeuthis dux
AGAGATTCGGATGACATAGCTTGAAAGCTAAGTGTTTATTTTTCAAACTATTAAGGTACATAATGCCCAAATTAAAATGTCCCAGTAGACTTCTAAAAGAGCTACACAGGACATATACATCCCAGCAATCATAGAAACGTTGGGATATATATTGTCCCAGTAGTCTCAAAAGGGTTAAGAACACTTTCACCAGGAACCTTTCTGGGGATCATAAATAAAAGTTGAGATAACACCTCAAATGGGTTTTGGCAATTTTTGCCCTTCATTTATTTTACCTGAAATTTGTTTTTCATGGGTTTATGGTTCAAACTTTACTGATAATTCTTTTCCTAAAAAAAGTACTCAACTTTTCAGAAAAGCATAAATGACACACACAATGTCTGAAATATGCCAAGTTATGTTACTCTTTCATAATAGACAAAGTTTATGAATGAATGTGTGTGTGTGTGTGTGTGTGGGGGGGGTTGACTTACCTGTGGCCACAACACTATCAACAACCGTGTAGTTTTCTTTTGTGCCGAGTAACGTGCAAGGGAAGATCACACTGTGGAATGGCACATTGTCTTTCCCCAAAAAGTTATACATTTTCACCTGCAAAAAAGAAGGAATCCAGTTCAGAAGGAATTCACAAAAGTATTTCTTTCATCTTAATTTTAGCTGCTTTTTATCACAACTACTCAGACCGTCAGTCTCAAGGTTCCCAGATTTGGCCAGAGGAGGAGATAATCCGAGCTTTATCTCAGAGACTTATTAAACACAGCATTGGAATAGCATAAAATTTGGAAATCTCTGACTCTGCTTCATGATGCTGGTATTAAAACTTGCTTGAATTCCAAAATTGACACTATTAAAATGTCTGTCTTAAGTCTGAGATAAAGCTCGGATTACCTCCCCTTCCGGCCAAATCTGGCAAAACCTGAAATACAAAAGTTGAATCTTAAAAAGCAAAAGAGAATTGAATTACCTGTTCAGGATTCCTCCACCAATTCTCCCACTTGTCTGTGTAATTGGCTGTGATAGACATGTAACCAATTGGAGCATCGAACCAGACATAAAACACCTGAAGACGGAGAAATGAAGTCAGTGGAATGTGGAAGACAAGAAGGTTTAGAAAAGCCAAAAATGACAACAAAATGATTTTCTAATAATAGATTTCTTAGATGAAGCATTGTCAATTATTACAGATTTCTGTCAATTATTATAGTATTTCATACATCTTATATTTATTTTGCAACATAATCTCCTTCCTTGTCAATGCACTTAATTCGGTGGTGAATATTAATAAAAGAAGGTTTAGAAAAGCCGAAAATGACAACAAAAAAGATTTTCTAATAATATTATTGGAATTTCTTAGATGAAGCATTGTCAATTATTATAGATTTTTGACTAGTATTTCTTTCATCTTAGATTTATTTTCCAACATAATCTTTCTTTTCAATACACTTCATTCGGTGGTGAATCACAAAAAAAAAAAAAAAAAATATATCGAACATTATACAGTGAAAATTTCAGATCAAAATTCAGCTATAACTATGTGTCAGGTTGCAGACTTATTCATCCACCCTCATACATCATTTTGTTTTCTTTTGCTGCTTTTCGTACCAAATGTTTCCAGCCAAAATATCCTTCAGCCTTCAAGCTGTGGGAATTTTGGACAAGACTTAAATTTGCTTTAAAGACCACAGGAGCTTGTTATGACATGTAGCATTGCCTAAAACCTGTTGGATTCTTATCCCTAATTTTTCATATCTATGCAGTGATAAAAAGCAGCAAGAGACTAAAAAAGTACTTGGCAAACTAGAAAGTACTCAGAGAGGGCATAATCTCTGTCAACACTGCTAGAAAATCTGAATGAAATTTATTGAGAACTTTTGGAGATATCTTGCACACTGAAAAAAAATGGCAACATTGTGTGTTTTGGACATATAACTACGATGTAGGGGAGGCAATTGTGCATGCATCCGCTCAAAAATTTAATCAGTTCTTCCTTTGCCTATCGTCCACCCTTCCAGAAAATTCTGAATGAAATTCATTTAGAACCTTTGGAGATATCTTGTGACAGGAAAATAAAATTGGTTATATGTGTTTTGGACATAACTATAACGTAGCTAAGGTAAATGTGCATGGATCCGTTCCAAAATTTAATTGATTCTTCCTTTGCCTATTGTTCACCCTTCCAGAAAATCTGAATGAAATTCATTTAGAACTTTTGGAGGTATCTTGCAGACAGGAAAAAATGGGAACCAACAAACAACCCAACAGATGCGATCAAAAACATATAGCTCTTTACAACTTTTTTGACAAAGGTAAAAAATATGTGGAATAATGAAAACAATTAATATCAGACAACTTAGAATACTACTACTATGAGGTAGTTAATATAAGTACTAAATGTATGAATAAAAAAACACCATGTGACTGTCAGTGGTTTTGATGTCTAAAATGGCATAGGCATTGCTGCATTATGTAGCAAGCTCCCATGATATAGATTAAAAATTTCAAATCTAATCCAAAGCTACTTTTTGGCTCTTAATTCTAACTGTTGTGATAAAAATAAAAAAAGAAGTTATGGTATGTTTTTTATAAACTTGTTTGTTAACAGCAACACAGAAATCGCAATCTTTTATGTTCAAAATATCAAAACAGAATTTCTTTCTTAAAGCAGTAATGGTGCTTTCTTCAATCTCCTCCTCTCCTTCTTTTGTCGTTAAGAGGTTCTTCTCCCATTGATGCTTGTGTACCTCACATGCACACAGATTCTTTCACAATTTTTCAAGCACTCAGTACGGATTGAACTTACATTAACTTGAGATTAATTTTTATTTTATATTTTTCTCGTAATAAATTGGAATACACAAATTATCATGCAAGCTCCATCCTTTGACACAAACTATTGTAGCAAATTATCCAATAAAAATATTAGGTAAAGATCAACATCCGTTAACCAAGTTGAAAAAAAATAGAAACAATTTTTGGTAAAGATCTACATCCGATAAAGTTGAAAAAAATAGAAACAAACTTTGCTTTTTAGGCCAGGATAGTGATATTCATATTGAATTGTTTTTCTTCCTTTATTTGATTAAAAATGTGCAAATTTGCCCATTGTCCAATTGCAAATAAGTAGATTTCAAATTATCACTGTCCTAGTCACAAAAGCAATGTTTGAAGGGAATAATAGCCGTTTTCTATACTTTTTACACATAAGCAATTAGAAAATAATACTTATTACCCAGGAACAAAAATAAGTGAAAAAAAGTTTCACAGTGTAAATAACAAAATATTTAGTGAACAAATCTAGCCTGCATTTCTAACGGGGTTGAATTGGAATTGAGGAAAATACGAACCTTGTTTGTAAAACCCTCAAGAGGCACAGGGGTACCCCATTTGAGGTCACGACTGATACATCGAGGTTTGAGTCCTTCTCTGAGCCATGATTTTGTGATCACTTTGGCATTATTTGTCCAAATACCAGCTGGAAACATTGTCTCCAGATGTTTTTCAAGATCGGATTCCAACTGGAAAAAAATAGTACGGTAAGAATGTTAGATATTTAGGCAGCCGTGGGCGGGGGTCACAGATTTGACCCCCACAGGTGTTGAAAATCATAAACAGGATATCGACCAAAACCCAAACTACAGGTGCCAGGGACTGGAAGACACACCAGGTGTTGAAAAGTAATAGACAGGATATTGACTAAAACCTTGAGTTGCAGGTGGTGGCTCTCATTATTTCTCTCCCACTCTTCATTCTCCACATCTGAACGATGTGTCTGATAGAATAAAAATATATCCTCATATTTTTATAAAACAAGTCTCCAGTTTGCCTTTTCTCCAAGTTCAGGATTTTCCTCCGCGGACCCGTGGCTATACAACAAGAAGTGGTTAAAAGTGAAAATTAAAAGGCTTCTAACAAAACATAGTCTACTGTCACTTGTTACCTCACTACTCGAGATCAATTTATGAATTTAAGTTGGATTAAAACAAATTACACCATTCAGTGACAAGGTTCAACAGGATTACCATATTTGGCCAGATGGGGAGATAATCCAGGCTTTATCTCAGAGACTCATCTAACACAGGCATCGGAATAGTGTCAACTTTGGAAGTTTGGTAGAGGTTCAATATGAGGCCCACCTCAAGAGGCTGCTATTGAACCTCTGCCCCCAGACAGATATTCCAATGCTTATGTTGGGTAAGTCTCTTAGATAAATGTGACATTATGGTAGATGCGCGACATTTTAATTACTTTTAATTAAAGCCATTTTTAACTAAGTTCGTCTAATTAGGTTGTTCATTTGGTGTTGCTAATAAGAAAATGAAATTAGTTAATTACACTAGAACAGAAAATCTTCTCACAGTCGGAAAAAGGCATTATTTTCTTCCGGGCTCTTTCATGTCAGAGGTCAAATGACCAAACACAGCTGGGAAAGAACCCTGCGAGGCCAAGGTCATTAACACACCTGGGACAGACATGTCGAAAATTACCCCATGCCACATGACAAACGCATTTACAGTAGATTATAAATTTGGGACTAAGAATTTGAAAATGAGCTAGATACCTTGGGTCATAGGTCAAGTAGCCGCGAGAGGTTAGTGTTAATTTTTGGTTGTCTGGTATTTAAAAAAAAAGAACCCTGCATTGTTTGGCATCGGCCTTGGCCAGAAAGGAATTTTAGAAAGTTACCCCAGATTGCGATTAGATAGATACTAATGGAAGTGGATGAGTTAAGAATGACACTTGATCAAAAGCAGATGTTTTGAAAAACCATCAAAGACTTATTATAGATAAAGATAATTAGCGAAAGGAGGAGCCATAATCATGCAGGCTTAAATAAGACCCATTTTCATTGTCAAGAGACAGAGATTTTGCTGTAGTGGTCGACACACATGGGTGAGGGGTACAGGTCTCCAGCATGCGTTTGCATGCCTAATGGGGCATAGCTAAATGGACTTAGGTTTCTGTTAGCCTTTCTCTCTCCCTCCTTATTCGGCTTGTAATGTATACACTCACCCTTCTCCCTCGTTGGGTTGAGGTATGTGTATGTGTTTTGGAAACTGCTATGTCTGACGGTACACCCGTTTACGGAAATAAACACACATACACTATACTATAAACAAGAGACGTTTGTTTCATCCTTCAATTGCATGCTGTGCTGTTCCTGTCCTGCATCTACTAACTGTATGTCTGCATGTTAATCATAACAATAACATGATTATGCAATATAAAGCTCGGATTATTCCCCCCTTCTGGCCAAATCTGGCAATCCTCCCTGGTAAATATAAACATAGGAAAACTGACCTTGGGTAAATCCAAGAAGAGATGTCTTGAGGTTTTCATGATTGGCGTATTGGAACAGGTCTTACATCGAGGCTTCACCAATTCCACAGCATTTATAAGTTTCCCACATTTATCACACTGATCCCCACGAGCATCCTCGTAGCCACAAAGCGGGCAAATACCTTCGACAAAACGGTCAGCTAAAAATCTGTCATTAGAAAAAGAAAAAAGGTGGGATTAATAGAGATTTTCAAGAGAGGTTGACTCACAGGAGAAAAGGAATTGTAAATCCCCATTAAGTTTATACTCTACAGCCTCTACTGGACTGACAAAATGTCTGCTGCAGACAACACACACACACACAGGTCACTATTTTTATATATTAAATAAGAAACTAACCCAGAAGTAAAACATCCCTGCTTTTCATAATCTATGTACAGAGGAAGCTGCTTATTATGATCAATTAGGGACAGGGTCTTTTAGATAACAATTAATTGCTGATAACATTAAACAAATTGGACCAATTTACATTCATTGTTATAATTTCATTAGCTATTATATTATTTCACAATGGTCAATTTTCGGTTGAACCACTTCTTTTGTTTAACTTTTGACTTTACCCAGTGCCTAAAACAGTTCCAGAATCCCAGGATGTATATGTGTGCAATATTCACATATGGTTCCCTCTTTCACAAAAAAAAAAAAAAAAAAAAAAAAAAATTGTAGGGTCTGCATTCGCTCTCACCCTGATAATAATGATCTGATTTCCATCTATTTCTATATAATACTAAACGTCTGATCCGCCTAGTAAAATTTGGCATGCCTACTCAATGGACCTATGGGAAGGTTTTAAAGTAAAATATATAAAACACCACAAGGCCAACTATTAAATTCTTTGTTATAAACAACTTTACATTATAAAAAAAATTATTATTTTAAATAAAGTGTTTGGGATTGACAGATTTTGACAATAACCATTTGATAACATTATCCGTGATTATAATAAACGGCTTCCCCTGTACTTTAACTCTTAAATTCATGAACCGCTTGCACTTGTCAGTGGAACTCTTCAATGAATAGCATAACAAATAATGGAACTCTTCTGTGAATTAGAATAAAAAGTAACCAAATGGTCAAAGGGAGATCATTTTAATCAGAAGTTATTTCCCTTGAAATTGACATCTTATTTTGTTTGTATGAATTTAAGAGTTAAAAAAGGCAAATTGACTATCCCCACTACACAAGATTAAAATGGGGGGGGAAAAAGCCTCACTTGTCACATTTTTCACATTTCAGTTGGTCGACTGTGTCTTCTGAGATGAAACCATTTTTATGCAATTTCCAAAAAATACTTTGGGCAATTCTGAAAGAAGAAAAGAATTTGGTGAAAATCTTTGGTTGATAAAAAAAAGAAAGGAAATCTTTTTAAAAAAGGTGAAAAAATTCAGATTTTAATGAGAGAAAATTATATATATAAACAGGTCTGGTTAGTCACTCAATAGAAACCATCATGTGTCCAACGTCTTTTGGCAGGGGCGATCAATTAGAAAATTGCAAAATGGAGTGATCAATGAATAATTTACTTCTCTTGTCTTTTGTTGGGCAGTGATCACTAAAAACGTCTGAATTTTGTCAGAAACAAACTAAGGTACCAACTTAGCAGACATAACCTTTTAAAAAACTAGATTATATTTAGTTGTTTTTTATCACAATGATGTTAGTCGATGCCTCAAACATCCGTACTTACTCAGTTTGTTGGGGTGTTGTCGTTCGTCCAAAATAATCAAATGAAATCTGGAACCAATCATAGATTTCGCGATGGATTTTATTATACTTGTCACAGATTTGTTTTGGCGTGAGTCCTTCTTCCACGGCTTTCGTTTCGGTTGCAGTTCCATATTCATCGGTCCCACAAATGTACAAGGAATTGTATCCTCTCAGTCGACAATACCTGAGTAGTAAGGAAACATGGGTATGAAGCATTAACATCTTCAAACATGAAAGACATATCAAATAATTATGTTTACTAGCTCCATGGGTGTCGACAACTAAGATATCATCATTACTCTTGCACATATATTTCTGCAATTAAAGTATATAATTTTCTTAAAGTAATTTATTACCTATGGAATATATGTTTAACTATAATAACATACAAAGGTAAATGAAACAAATAAGTCTGTTATTATCATTATTGATTATTTTTGCTATCTGTCTATATTCCTGTGGTCTACTACTACTACTACTACTACAAATTAATTTTTAGGCTTCAGACTTGTGAGGGAGGAGCAGAGGTTCAATACTAGCCTCTTGAGGTGGGTCCACCTCAAGAGGCTGGTATTGAACCTCTGCCCAACAGACTCGCCCGATTTCCAAATTCGACGCTATTCCAATGCCCGTTTTGGGTAAGACTGATATAAAGCTTGGATTATCTCCCCTTCTAGCCAAAACTGGCAACCCTGGTATCGACCTTTTAATCCGCAGAATCTTCTTTCCCACAATTCCCTTCATCTGCCATTTCCCGGGATATAAGACGCTCACTTCTTTTTTTTAAAAAAAACTATGCAAATATTACACTGTGTTCAATGCACTGCTCAAAAGCTCAAAAACTCAAGGGTTGCAGTGAGTGATATTTTATATTTATTTGAAGTGGGTATTTCCATGTCAAATCAACAAGGGGTTAAAACCAAGACCATCATGGATTTTGTTCAAATTTGGCACAATTATAAACGTGTGTTTTTGGTAGTAGCTACTGTCGTCTGCTTCTGTTAAAGGCTTACCCATTTCTTAAAGTTGCTACTACAAAAAACACACACATACTTCTTGTTAAAATGACAGCTGTCACACTGTTACACACACACACACACACACACACACACACACAATGTTGAGGGAATTCATTCGCCACATATAAATTTAATTCAGTTCATTAAAATCCTTGTAGCACAACTTCCCATTTGTTCTCCACTGACCAATTATTTGTCAAATTTAGAAAACAATTGGTCAACATGACCAATCAACGGTCAAGTTCGAGGTCAACTTTTTTATTTCACCTCTGAGGTAAAAATGCATACAATAAGAGTTTTACATCTACTTGAGTACTTTAAAATGGTATATAAATGAGCTTTCTAGGTGTAAAAACAACCGACATTCTGATTTTCAAACTTTGTCTTCAAAAATTCACATTTTTAGCAAAGTTCAGAGGTTAGTATCCCAGGAACCCTTTGAGCTAGAAATGTGAGACAGGTGCCATTCAATTTGTCTCATAAAATCTATAATTGTGCCCAATTTAAACAAAATCCGTGATGGTCATGGTTTTGATTAAATTAAATTTTCATTAAATTAACCCATTTAGCGCTATGGCCTTTTTGAATATATAGCAAAAAATACTTCTTTTTTTTTTACATATTTAAATTTTTACTTATTTAATTACATTTTTAGGCCGATATATCAACCGTGTAGTGTTTTTGGCTACGTTATCGAGTCCGATATTTCAGCTTGGCAGTGATATTAAGGTTAAAACTATGTATTTATTTAATTTGTGCAAAAAAAAAGAGAAAAAAAAAACTGTCGAAACATAAACACTTGACATGAGACGTCATATATGGTGAGAGGTCAAATTGTGTGTCTCTGACTAGAATCAAATTTGGGGTCCAGATTCTACATTTGATCCGAAAAATAGTAACAAAAATAATAATAAAAAGTAAACATTTGCAGTTTTAAATTGTGTCTTATCCATTTACAAATCTATAATCTTGATATAAAGATTGATCCTAAATTCTCAACATATTCTTTGCAAAAAATGTTTTTCTTCTTCCATGTTGGTTGTTGTTTGCTCAAAAGAGCCACAACATTTTTGAAAAAAAGGTAACAAAATTATTAAGGACATATTTAAATGCTTACCTTGAGTAAACATCTCCACTGAGGGTGGAGCCAACAATGTTACCCAGGTGAGGGACATTGTTGACGTAGGGCAAGGCACTCGTAATAAGAATGTTACGCGCATCTGGTTTGGGTAAACTGAAAAAGAAAAGAAAAAAAAAATTCAGAAATTCAAGATGGCAGTTGGTAGCTACACATAAATCAGTGAAATAGAAAAGTGATTCTCTTCTTTTCTCTCAAATTAATAGATGGTTATTATACATTGAAGTGGTGTAAACTCACCATTTTTATATGGATGGCATAAAAAAACTATTTAATGACATATTTTGGCATTACGGCGGCAGTTTGGTAGATCTAGAGCACTGCTCCAGATATATATCTTGGAATTTCAGTGGCAAAACTACCGTCGCGATCATGACAAGTTTTCTGCTCTCATTTGTTCCATAATTGACTTATATAACCTTAACACTAACCTAACCCTGATTTATATCCTTTGTAGTAAAAATTAATAAAATACAGTTTAAAATTGTCATGTTTTCTGTTTTCATTTGTTCCATAATTGACTTATGTATGTATGTGGGTTTTAATGTTCAAAAATACTGTTTTAGGACAAATTATTTCATGCCGCTTCAATGTATAATTACCCAATAGATATTAGGTATTTTCACAGGTAGAAGTGATGACAGTTGGAAATAATGTTTCCCCATTGCACAGTATGGCAGTCCAAATGGACATAAAATTGCAAATATCAAACACCACAACCAGATAATTATCCAAAATGGCAGGGTCAATCCTTAATGCCTGAGGAATCCCAAAGAAAAGTGCTGAGAGAACTAGACAATTTATGCCCCTACCCATGCTAAACTTGACCTTGTGTCACATTCTGACCTCATGGGGAGGTATACAAGATGTCCAATGGGATATAATCTGATTATTACATAATGGGGTTTCCATACAAGCAAAATTCATATTTTCTCATTAACAAAAACTCAATTAAACTTACAATGGATAGTAATTATTGATAAATTCCTTCATTTCTTGATTATTAAAACACTTATTATTCAATAACATTTCTTGTGAATCAAGAGCAGAAAAAATAAAACAATTTTTAAACATTTTTTTAAGTTTTAAAAATTAAATTAAATTTTCAGTAAATCTTTAGAAAAAAAAATTAGTATGAATATTTTTTCTTTTTACATACCAAATGTCTACAATATAATTTAACAAATAAAACTAAAATATTTTACTTTATTTTTCAGTTTTAAATTTTCCAATATATGGCATAATTTTGACCCCAGCAGATATTTCTTTTAAAAAAAAATTAAACTGATTTTAATTCTCCAGGGAGTTAACTTTTAACACTTTCAAGACTCCTGGGACATATATATCCCAAGGTTTCAATGACTGCTGGGATATGTCCCGTAGATCACTTTTAAAAGTCTACTGGGACATTTTAATTCAGGCATTAAAACACCTTAATAGGTTAGTCTTGAAAGGGTTAAAACATGTAAACTTATTCACAATCAGGTGGCATTATAAGGCTATCTTATACGGGGGTCGGGTATTTTATATTAATAAAAAAAGGAAGGAGAGTAAGCGAGAGGAAATATTGCAAGGAAACGAATGAAGATGAAAATGAGGCTATTTATCCACAACAGAAAAAGTTGTCTTACATTGGATGTACCCGCTTCGTCTTCATCACAGGATGGGAATTCTGCCACGAGGAAACAGCAATGGAGATTTCTTCATCAGTGACAGCTACATCAGCCACTTGTTCCTGAAAATAAATACATATCAACAGACATGAAGATAATCATTTTTTTAAAATCAATAGACCCCCCCACCCCCCACCAAGAGTTGCAAGAAATTCTTAAGGCCAGCAAAAATGTTTTTTCTTACTTAAATATTTTAAGCAAATGCAGAAAAAAAAAAGAAAACTGGTCTGGTTAGTCACCCGTCTTTTGGCAGCAGGTCTTGTTAGGGATGATCAATAAAAAAAAAAGGGATGACCTATCAATAATTTATGCCTTTTGTTGGGCGGTGATCAATAACAAATTCAGAATTTTCAAAAAACAAGCGTGAACACTGCCAGACACAAATTAAGGGACCAATTTAGGATAAAATTATATTGTAAATTGAACCCCTCATAATATGGGGGGGGGGCAATTTAAAATTTAAAAAAAACAAAAAAACTTTTCTAGACAAAATAAGAATTAAATTTTCAGCCCTCAAGCTCTATTGGTGCGACCTGTACGTGTAACACATAGATAGCCAGATCCACTTAAAAACTGAAGAAACCTATGTTGATGTTGACGGTTTCTACTTCCTTAAGTCAATCATTTTCTCAAGTTCTAAAGGTAAGTGTTTTTGTTTTTTAATCTTCCACTTGTACTCAAGGTATCGTGGGGATCTAAAGATGGCGGTCGCATTATTCCGTCCATCCATTTTTATTCTTTATTTTACTTGAGTAATTTATTATAATCCACTCCCAGCTTGCCAGGCCCAACAAAGCTTCACCAGAGACCCTTGTTAATTGTACATTTTCGGGAACACGTTCCCTACTCTGTTGCCAGCCTCTCACAACGTTGGATGAAAGGTTGGACTTTTCTGGTTTGAATTCTCCTAGACTGGTCGCCCTGCTATTTTATCCATAGTTTGTGCGAGAAGAGATGGGTATTAGTGCAAATTAAATGCTGATTGTCATGGCCGGAGTTTGAATGTGGTTTGCTCATTCCATTTTCCCTGCTGTTTACCATTACGTCATTTGCACCACCTTTTTTGATATTCCCTCTATTTTGGGGACTAGTATCTTCATTTTAGCTGTTTTTATATTTGGGCCAATATATTCTTTAGCTTTGTTTAAGTGTACTTATATCCACAAGTCTCCTAACGACTAAGTCTGGCACAAGGCTACAATAGTGGGGAACTCAGGATAAAATTCATTAGTAATGGTATGCGAGACTCACCTGCTAATTTTTATTCCGCAGCAGGTGCCTAAATTGGGAGTCTGAAAACACTGCAATCAAAACAGACCCCCCCACCCCCCCAATCTCAAGTATCTAAAATGTTTTTACCTGTTCAGCATCTGGGGCTGAAGGTTTGGGAGGAACAATAGAATTGTTCTTCACGGCAGGTTTTCCTTCTTTTTTCTCCTTCTTGGATTCTTTTTTGGATTCTTTCTTAGAGTCTTTCTTGGATTCCTTCTGGGATTCTTTCTTAGAGTCTTTCTTCGGGTTTGCACAGACGCCAGTTGGTTGGCTTTTAGGCACCGACCCAGACACCTTGTATTTAAAAGAAGAATAAAGAAATCATTGAAATAAATATTTAAAAATATTAAGATCAAAATTGGATCTTAATATTTTTATTAGCCATTTGAAATAGCTAATAAAAAGCCCCCATATATGTAACAAAAAAAAAAAAAGATTAAGATTTGTGTTACACACAAAACAATGATTTTGGACCCAATAACCGGCTGGTCCGATTAAAGATATTTATAGAAAACTATTGTTTGAACAGTAACTGACGCAAGGGAGGTAACTTAGCATAACACAGTATATTGTTGAGAGTTCGGTTATTTCACATTTAACTTGAGTCACGAGCTAAGAATATTTGAAAGAGCTGAAAAAAAAAAATATTTTTAGTAATTCTATCAGATTTTATTTTAAAAAAATGTTAATTCGGTAGCCCTGCTGACTGGTCCAAATAAATGGTGCATCGGTCATAATAAATGAAGCAAATTAGCGATGATTACATACGTTTGAATGGGTTCTTACAAGATTGGTCCTACTGTGCTGCGGGTCCTTTTGACCAATGGTCCTATTAAGTGAAATCCACTGTATGTACATATATATATGTATAGATAGATAGATACACATTGTGTTTTATATATGTGGAGTAGATATCAATGTTTTCGATGAGATATAACATCCATTTGAGAAAATTAAATCCTTTGAAAGATTAGGAATTGTTTTTTGCATCGTTTCTCCAAGATTTGAAGACTTACTTTGAACGCAGAGATTCCTTTTCCATCCGTCACTTGGTTGACGCCATCTTGGAATTCTTTTTTGATTGAAAGATTCTGGAACCAATCAAAAGCCCGGCTATAATCCGTTTCCCAGTCTAAAAATCAATGAAAAAGACAGAAAACAAATGGAAAATAGTTGGCTTTTTTCTAATGACATAAATAAATTACATGGTCAGTATTGGGAACTCTTGGAGAAAATCTTTATGCCATTACGTATAAAGTATGGCAAGCCATAGTCTTCTTTTTAAATTAATTAATTCACTTGAACTTATCTAAATGAAGTGTTTTCCATTATTGATAACAATGTCATTTTTTCATCCTCTCTGATTATTGTAATGTTTTTTAAATTCTTTTTTGTTGTATTTTTTAATGTTGACGTGACAATATCTTATAATGAGATGCCCATAGAGGCATTATATATAAATAAATAATGAATGATGCCCAATTAGCAAAATGCTCTTATTCTCCAAACATTTTTGCCAAGGATCTGAACATTGGTGTTTAAATTCTAAAATTTCCTCAACTACTGCCTGTGACACCTTGATTGAAAACCACTGGTCTAACCAACCCACGGTTTGTTTATTGGCCCTTTAAGATACTTAATGCCAGGATATTTCTAAAAGAAATCTATGGTATATATATATATATATATCCCTTGGAATAGAAACTTTGGAATATACAGTGAGTGCAAAAAGTATCTGAACCATTTCAAAAGGCTCATTTCAACATCCTTATACAGCTTCAAAATTGGCAGAATTTCGACCAAAGATTAAAAAAAAAAAAAAAAAAAAATTGAAACAAGAGAGAAAAGGGGGGAAAAAAAAGGTGAAAAAAAAAAAATCAAATATTACCTTTCAAGAATTTCTCATTGCCAAGAACAGGATAAAGTGTCGACCACACAATGACATCAGCAGTTGTGATTTGTTGTCCCTAACAAAGAAATATCAATTTTTATCATTATTATTATCAATACTAAATGGAAACACGCCTGGCAGGTCGGGTTTCCAGCTGTAAAAGGCATAAATATGACCTTATATTACTAACAAGATTCCATACTTTTAATTTCTTGCTATTGTAAATAGTACATCTTGCCAGCTGATTATTATCATCAGTAGCAGAGCCTATGAAGTAAATAAACACATTACACAAGTAGGTTATTGTTGCTATGTAAAATATGTATGACAACCTTTTTAGTCTTCCATATTTTAAAATTATGAACGTCATTTTTCTGCCAACCAAAAGTAACACTTTTTTTGCTTCCAGATTCACAGAACTCTTTGGAAGTATAGTTTCAAACCTGCTCCAGTGAAATATCTAAAGCATAGAACCGTTTTCTTGCCTCAGCCACTTAAAGCAAATTTTGATTACTATAAGATTTTACTGGTATTCTTCTTTCATCTTAATGTTTTAGTTGCTTTTATTACACCTTACTCCAGCCATCAGTCTACTGCAGTGAGTAACGGACGTAGATCAGAAATAAAGGATAAGCTTCCAATCAGACTCAAACTCGCATCCCTTTTGCCTCAGGGAAGCTTGTTTATCTGTACCAGCTGCTCTTACCAACTGAGCTACGAGAATCCTACAGTTGACATAAGATCTAACCTTTAAACCTACCCTTCATTCTTCTCCGATCTCTCTCGGCATCATATTTGTTATTGTTTTTACATTAGTAGTATTCATAGCAGCAATGTTATCTTTATTCTATTTTTATTAGATCAAGCATTGTCAACCATTATTTACCTCTATCAACAAAGTTGGAATAGGTATATGTATTCACTCATGTGTGTCTGTCCGTCCGTCCACACAATATCTCTAAAAATTCTCAATTTCATGGGCTAAGGAAGAATTGATTAAATTTTGGGGCGGATCCAGGAATTTGTTTTTGATTGAAAGATATATTTTTATTAATCTAAAGGAAAAGGTTAAAAAAACAAAAACAAACAGTTAATAAAAACACTAACTTTACATTTTAAGGGAAGTAACTCAATATTTGTACATTTAAAGTTTTCTCCTTTGTGATACATTTAACACGTCCTTCAGTCATTTTGAATTTAAACAGTGAAAAGATGTTGAAATTGTCATCTGCTTCTTTGACTTTAAATTCGCCATCAGCAGCTGCCACTCGGTCACTGGAGCCATTTTGAAACGTAAAAGGTCACAATTGCCAACAGTTTCAAATGCTCAGTGGTAAAATAAGAGGCTGAGGACCAGGAAGATTTGAGGTTTGTTTGCACAATTAAATCCATATTGATGGTTGACCCATCAGTTTGAAACATGGTTAACAGATTTGGCCAGAAGGGTGATAATCCAAGTTAGGTGAGTCTCCGAGATAAACCTTGGATTATCTCCCCTTCTAGTCAAATCTGGTCACCCGGGTGTGCAATTTGACTTACTTTCACGAGGGTGTTGTCTTTGCCATCCAGTTTGTCATCAATATATTTGAGGAGAGTCTTCAGGTCAGATATGCGAGCTGTTCTCTCATCCTTGGCCGGCCCAGAAGAAAGCAGCAACAAATTATTTGTGAGGATCTACAACAAATAAAAGAAAAACAAGTTCAGATTAGTTGATCTCTCATCTTATTTTTGTTGCTATTTATCAAAACACTCAGTGTTCAACCTTTCTGATCACGAATAGGAAAAGCCTTCTTCAAACTAATAAATCTCTCACCTGTAATTTTGTGGATTCCCATTCCAACCAGGTGTCGATTTGAGTTTCCACCGTTGCATCACTGATTTCTTCACTCAATAAGAACCTGAGGAAAAAAAAAACAAAAAAAAACAATGGTAGTAAAATGTATCATGGGGTTGTTACACACCCCTGGTGTCAAAGCACAAAGTTTTCTCAGTGCATTTATTAATACAGAGGAAGATGTTTATTATAATCATGGATAATGTTATCAAAGGGTTATTGTTATCAAAATCAGTTGGTCTCAAACCCTTTTTTAAAATGAAAAAATAAATTTCATATCAAACAGTGTTGAAATCTGTACTAGCCAGACATGTCGGCTGACAAGATGGTATATGCAGCTTCCTTCCATTTCCTCACTCCTCAACGATGCTCCCTGTCAATTATCGGAACCTCTTTTCTCAAATTTTACACCTGATAACAGCTGGAGAATGGATCCGTCGAAACATTGTGATGACAAAAAAAATAATTCTATTTTTATTTGACAATATATTATCCCCCATAGCTCAATTTTCGTCCCATGGGGGGGGGGTGATATTGCCCCCGTTGTTGAGAATGACTGCATTAAACAAACATTGATGGAAGACTTGAATGAACAAAAGTTGAAACCCTTATTTCATCAAGATCTAATCCCAATTTCAGTGAACAAAACACAAAATATAAAAGAAGACAAGATCTCACCTGGCAGCTGCATTGGTTGAAAATAACAAATCAGTTTTTATCAATTCAAGGGCAGGTAACTGCTTCCTGGACAGATAGGGCACCACTGAAAAAAAAATGATTTTAAAAAAATAAATGTTACAGAAAAACAAAACAGTTGAAACTTCATTTTGGAAGAATTTGAGAACATTTTCCAATATTTCATATTTTTACACTAATAGTATTAGTAGCAGTATTGGACCTCTATTACACTAATGGTAGCAGCAATATTATATTTAATCACTTTTTTATTAGATGAACCTCTTGAAAGATGGTGCCTAGAGAGATTGGAGAAAAATAGACAGCGTAAGCTTAAGGGTTAGATTTCATCTTCTACCAACTGAAGAGTTCTTGTAGCGCAGGCTTCCCTGAGGAAAAAGGGACGCGAGTTTGAGTCTCACTGAGAGCTTATCCTTTATTTCCAATCCATGCAGTTGACTCACTGCCGTAGATTGACGATCAAAATTCCTCGATCGAAGTATGGTTTTCCATTCAGAAATCCCCCCCCCCCCCTACAAAATTTACTTAAGTCTCTGAGATAAAGCCTCGATTATCTCCCTTTTTGGCTAAATCTGGCAATCCTGGTTTGGACAAATGTTGTTGGGGACTAATTTTGAGCTTAATCTCTTTGGGTAAGTCTCTGAGATAAAACCCGGATTATCACCCATCTGGCCAAATCTGGCAACCATGATCCAAACTCAAGTTCAACCAACAATATAACCAATGAATTTAATTTGTCAAGTGCAAACCAACCTCAGATCTTCCAGATCCCCAGTCTCTTATTTCACCACTGAGCATTTCAAATTGTCTGCCACTGGTTGGTGGTTTGTTATTCCCCCTGAGGCTAAAGTCATTAAAATTACAATTCCATTGCATTTGTTTACAGTCGACAACCTTGACCCTAATTAATCCTCACTAATTAAAACTAAAAAACATTCAGAGAGCGCATACCTCTGCCAACACCATATGCTAACTAAAAATCATTTCATATATAGCTACGATGCAGGGGGGGTTAACTGTGTAAGTTCCGATTTTCCACGGTTTTGGACTATTGTTTTATGAAGAAAATATCTCTCAATCGAAAACAAATTCCTGGATCCACCCTACAATTTAATCAATGATGGCCCACCCTTCCACGAAATGTCATTGAAATTCAATGAGAACTTCTAGAGATATTGTGTGGACAGACACACGTGAATACCTATTCAGTCTTCCAACTTTATTGGCGGAGGTAAACAAAACAAGATGTTAGAGGGGGGGGGGGGGAGATTCCCCCATATACACAAACGATTTGTGTGTTGAACTGGTGTATATAGTTTGAAGTTCATTCTCTGTTCGTGTGCCGTGGCTTTGCTGAAAGGAACTGATATGAAAGTCCAATTTTAAATATTATGTTCGTTTTTATTCGACTTTACTCATAGCAACACGCTGGTAATCTGCATTGTAAAGATACGTGATACTACAAAACCTACTATCAACACTCTTTATAGATTAAAGTTCTCATCCAGAATATTGTTGAATTTTGAGTTGTCAAACACGTCAAACAGTCAACACATACATTTGCTACTTTGTCTGTCTTCCAAAACTTCCAAAGTCGCATCTATTTCATATTTATACACTTCACATCAAAAAGCAGTGCAGCTCTAGAAATACTGAGTTCAAGTGACCGTGCCCCATATGGAGGGGGCAGCAGGGCCACGGACACAAGTCCTAGACCACTTGGACAGCTGGCCCTGGTCCCTCCCAACTCTCTCTGGGTTTACACCTTTATTTATCGGTGATCCCATTTTTAACACTTGATCTTTTCTTGACGTTAAAACATTATATAATTTTTGTTTGTGTCAGAAAATTCTTTAGCCTGATCAGCCAACATCTTTTGTTATTGTAAATTCTTTTACATAATCGAGATTCAATCTGGAATTCTTTTGTTTGTTATTTTAACAAAACAAAACCTTTTTAATAACATTCCTTACTTTTCAATTTCAGCCAAATAAAAGAATTTTGTTTACCATTTGTCAATATAGCCCTTATCCTAATTCCTAAACTAACAATCGCATTTTATATACACTGCACAATTTTGTATATATACATTTAAACTTATTCTATCTATAGGGCTCATTTTGCTACAATGAAGCCAAAATCTTTTTGAATGCACCAAAATTCTATTCAGGAGAATCACAAGACAAAAATGTCATAAGATATTTTAAAAACATGGCAAAAGAAATATTTCTTTAAAAAAAATGCTAATTCTATTCTAAAGTCCAATAAAACTATTTGTCAGTAGGAATCGGTGATTTTTTTCCATCAATATTTGAACAGAAAAAAAAAATTATATAATCATAAGGAGACAGAATCCATTTTCAAAGAATTTTGTGAATAATCATTGAAATATTCAACAATTCGTCATCAAATATCAATTACCTCCAAAAATACTTTGAGTTATTTTATTACTTTATATTAAATATGACTTTTATCAACACATTTACTTTGAAATATTATTTATTTTATTAAAAATAATGCGTTTGTTTTATTTATTGGACCCAAATGTGATTAAAACTCGTTTCAAATGTTCTGTATTTTCTGTAACACCGGATGATCGTAGTTATGACAAACAAGGCCATAATGTGTATGGACTTGTATCACCTACAAATACAATATTTATTACCAATTCATTCTTTCTACAGATACACCTAAACAAATTTATTTATTCAATAACAATATGATTTATGTATTAACTACTGTTTTTCTGTCATGAATTTCTTTCCCACAGATATGTTAAACTCGATATGTTAAAACGCCGCACAAAAGTTGTGCGCCGTTTTTAACATCGAGTGAGCCCTACTTTGGGCCCTTTTTTGTTTAGACAAAATAAATAAATACGTAGTTTTAATTCAATTTAAAACAATCGACGTCACCCGGCGAAACAGAGAAAAGACAAAGAAGAGACATTTTTAAACAGAAACGATTCAAATTTGGTTCCATTAAAATTAAACAAACGCCTTTATTTGACTTTCAATTCACAATAAACATTTTTTTAAATTTATAAATTTGAAAAGTTTTGTTTTCGTGATGAAAAAACATCAGAATTTCTGTTTTTCTTCCTCACAAAATTGACGAATACAATTTTGTTTCTTCTTCTTTTCTTACCTTCGTCTTCGGTGAAAATTACTTGAAGATCTTTGTTGGATAACCGGGCTGCAATCACCAATTTCAGAGTCTGTGGATTCCCGACGTCCGTGTAGAGTTTTGGAAGCATTTTGTGTGAAATCGATCAAAAATAAATATTTATTTAGAATACGTTTGTTTTTTTTGTTTTTAAATCTGTCTTTTTTACAAGTGAATCCGACAGACACGTTGGGAAACAAAATATCAAGGGAGGTAACTCTAAGGAAACTCTCCCAAGCAAAGGTACTGACGAAACCACATGGCAAGAAGAATGACAATTGTATTCTTTTTCGACCTCTTCCTCCTTCTTCTTCTTCTTCTTCTCTTGTTTCTTCTTCTTCTTCTTCTTCTTCTTCACTCTCCTTTTTCTTTCCCTCGACTTCTTTTTCTTCTTCTTTTCTCCCCCTTCACCTTTTTCTTCCCCCTCTCCTCCTCCTTTTCTCCACTTCTCCTTTTTCTTCCCCTCTCCACCTCGACTTATTCTTCTTTTCTTCCTCTCTGCTTTTCCCTCTTTCCTCCTTCTCCACCCCTTCCCCTCCTTCTATCTCAATTACCCCATTCATCATCTGAATAAAGACCTTTAATTAGAGATTTGGTCAAATCCCAAATGACTCACTTACAAATCTACTCAACTTTCGAAGTACTGATTTTTATTTCACCCAACCTAAGTATTCCAAACTCTTTACTTACCTGGTCAGATGTAAGTTATCACCTCAACCAAAAATCTAATATGTAGATCATTTTCTATAGTTTTGAGAAGGGTCATTAACATTCAAATAGTCCTTCAGATGATTGAACCCCTTCTTGTTGTTTGTGTTGTTAACACAATGCTTCGGTCAATCCATTCTTCATCATTCCCTAGGTTTAATATCCAAATGTGATGGGGTAAACATGAGTTTTTAATTTCAAAGGAGGGTGTTACCTCCTTTGAAATTAAAAACTTAAATTGCACCAGGAGTAAAAAGGTTCAATGACACAAAGTCAGTTAAATTTGCAGCGTGAATAAACTAGTATTTTATTGTAACAATTACCCGTTCTGGCTGACACGTTCACTGGCCAAAGAAACTTTGCACTGTATTTTTGCAATGACATATTGCATACCTTTCATACCATCATTGTGCCACCATCAATGGTCAATTGAACCATCTGAACCATACAGTGGGTTGTACATGCTTACACTACAAATGGCTGGTGGAATGCCTGTTGTGTAACAGGGTTGCCACTAAGATATATTTTGAATATACCCTTTTACCGCCCCCACCACTGGAATATATGCCCCCCCATGTAAAAGTGGTAGCGGACTCCCATGCCTAAACCTAACCCTAAACACTTGTGGCATGATCATTCAAACTTACTCTTCATTCTTATCCAATCACTTGGCATGATATTTGATGTTATTGTTTGTCATACACAAGTAGTATTATTATTGGTGGTAAAATATTATCCTGAAGTTTTATTAGATGAAGCATTGTCAATTGTTATTAATTTAGATTTGATCTTCTGCCAGTCATAAAACTCTCAACCACTCTAGGACAATCATTGCTTTGATTGCCTTCATCACCATCTACGCATTCTCTTAAATCTATCGAATTCACTGCCAGAGAAAGAAAACCCAGGACAAAGAAATTTCTCTCAAGATACCTCGTCAGCAAATATAGACCTTTAATTAATAACAGTTGACAATGCTTCATCTAATAAAAGCAGAGATATACAGTGTTTACGTCCTATTGTCTTAAAGGACAGCACCTGTGCCCCTGCTGGTTGTGTTGCCTTGGGTCGAATACTAGCTGGAGCTACGAACTACAAACAAGTGTAACTGAGACTGCAACCCATAGACTGACAAATCATCAAATAGAGCACCCCCCCAGTCTAACTACAACTGGTTACTACCGCTAATTTGTAAAACGTAAGCTGTTTTTCTATCGTGCCACAATAATAAACAACAGAATGTTTCAATAGACAGGTTAAAACCTGCTTTTGTGGATTACAGTATTAAAAAACATTGACTACTGGACATTCACTTACTGCTGAAAACACACCGTCAGTAACAATTACCCATTCTGGTTGACACTTTCACTGGCCAAAGAAACTTTGCACTGTATTTTTGCAATGACATATTGCATACCTTTCATACCATCTTTACTCCTCTTTAGATTGTAAGAGGGGGTATTTGTAGTAACTTTCTGCACATTTTCAACTTCAGTATAAATATTACAGCACTCGGAACAGTGAAATTTAGACGACTCTGCCAAATCATAGACTTTTAGGCCATGTATTTTACTTACACAGACTAAATTAAAACAATAAATACAAAATTTACCCTCCAATTGTCAAAAATTGGAATTCTAATTAGTGTTCTGTACTACATCCATGAGTCGACTATTTAAATCAAAAACAGCTGCTGAACCCCTGCTTATTTCACTCCGACTGCTGAAACAGTTAGTCCCTCAAGTTACTCAGGTTAAAAAATATATCTTTTCATTCTGCCTTGAGACATTAATCTCAATTAATCTTCTACATTTTAAACTTGCATTTCTGAAACTTTACTTTTATTATGAACTTTCTAATCAGGTATTTTGGAATATTTATTCTATGAACATTTTCTAAGGTCCATGCGTATTTGGATGCATGACTTTTGCTATACTACATTTTCTCCTAGAACATTGTAGAGCTAGTTTGACTGCCAAAAAACGCTAAATTTTTTTTAATTGCCAAAAAATGGCCTAAATGCCTAATTTAGCGGTTTTTGCACTGCCAAAACAAGAAAGCGCTAAATTGGCAACACTGGCTACAATGCTGTTTTTTTCTTATTTTGAAGCTTGAACACCCTGCATTATGATTCATAGAGTGTTCAAGCTTCAAAATAAAATAAATAAAATGAGAATTGTAGCTTTAAAAATAACGAAAATATCAACTTTTTTAAAATGGTTCGTTGGGCACTTATCATGCGCAGACACTAATTTGTTCTTAGATTCCGTAATATTTTGTATGCATGTGCTATCCATTTTTATTACCAATTATTTCAATTGAATGTTGTGAAAACAATGCTGATATTGTTTTATTAAGAATTATCATTCATTTTTTTAGTTATTTGCAGTTTGGAAATTGAATTTCTTTCAATGTCAAAAGACATGCTAGATTCTGTCATTCTGTTGTGTCACTTGCATGTGGATTATCACGACATGACTGACCCCTGTCCTGCTCTGATGAACCATCGAATTGAACGCTGCCTCTGTACTGTATCCAGGAAGTATTGGCTCATCCCGGATGGTTTGTAGGAATCTCTCCAGCAGGGATTTAATCTCCAACATTGCACTTTCCACTGGAATATTTCTTATTTCACTTGGAAAGGAGTTGAACAGTCATAATACCCACAACCTATAACTGCTATTATGTAAAGTTTAAGTATGTTCAATGCTGTTTTTCATCATAAGAGATGGAACAAACTAGATTTCTTCCACGTCTGTTAGACCATTTGAATTGTAGTCTGATGTTGGGCACAAGGTGAAAATTAAATGTTTAAAGTTTCCTTGTTATTACAAATGAAAAAGTTCTTTGAAGTATTTCCCATGAATTTTGAGATAAACATAAACCATTGCTCGCATCCATCACAACATTTTTCAAGGATCAAATATTCCCCGAAAAAAGGAAAAACAATGACACGTTGAGGCGTGTTGATCAATTTTATTGCGTATATGTTAAGAGGAGCACAAATGCTTCAAACAGAGCTGCTGCAGTGGAATGTCAAATGAGCCCCTCCCTCACAAGAATGTCAAGTGACCCCCAAGAAAAGAAGGAAAAAAATAAACAACCCACTTATTCTACAAAAGAGAGAGAACAAATTTCAAAAGATTCTAGTTTTCTTTCTTTATCATTTTATTTAGGATTTCTTTTGAGAATATTGTATCTAACTGGACCCTGTTTTCTGATACAAAATGGGTCGAATGGTTCATAAGAACTTATTTTTATCATCTGCTTAAAAGGGTTGATTTCATATGACTTCTTTTAGAGATAAATCATCCTCGGAAGATCTATGATGAAGAAATTTAAAAGAGAAAATATCAAACTATAAAAGACCATAGAAAAATTTACTTGAGAAAAGCATGAATCCATCTGTTCTCCTCCCCACCAAGCTACGGGTAAAATAGCTGAACAGACTGGTCTCTCTCTCTCTCTCTCTCTCTCTCTCTTTGGGAGACAACCAATCTAGGAGAAGAACTCTGAATTCAAAACCGTGACAAAGGCAACGGGAAACCACTCCACTATTCCTCCCCAAAACAATCATGGCAATGGATAGTTTAACTCTTAAATTCATACAAAGAAAATATGTCAATTTCAAGGGAAATAACTTCTGAATACAATATCTCCCTTTGACCATTCAGTGAATTTTTAATTTACTTTTTATTCAATTAACAGAACAGTTCCACTATTCTTTATGCTATTCATTGAAGAGCTCCACTATTTTTTATGCTATTCATTGAAGAGCTCCACTATTTTTCATGCTATTCATTGGAGAGCTCCACTATTTTTTTTGCTATTCATTGAAGAGCTCCACCATCAATTACAAGTGGTTTCAAGTGGTTCATGAGTTAATGTGTCAATTTGAATCTATTTTTAGTTATAGATTGAATAACCATTGAGATATTAGTTTTTTTTTTTAAACTTGATGAATGTTTGTATGGAAAAAAGCTGTGGAGAGCCATGGTTGCCTACATCCTGAAGGGATATGGCAGAGAGAGAGAGTGAACCCGTTGTACTCAAAGTAGTTGTAAAAATTTAGCTGAATAAGCAAATAATCCTTACAATAATAATTAGATTAATAAGAATCTACCGGACATTGATTTGATCTCAACCAGACCCCATGACTTAGGAATTGTTTTAGATTTGGTCTTCAGGAATTTATGGAATGTAATTCCCATGGTTTCTTTTCTAGATGTTGTGCCCCCCCCCCCGACAAGCATCATTAGTTGCTGGCTTCGAAGATGGTTTTTTCCCCAAATTAAATCTCTGGAAATCGTCTCAAAAATTGACTCTGAATCCTACGGGACGAAGGTTAGATTTTTCTTGGCCGGAGCCTCCTCGACACTGGGAAATAGTCTAATGATTTCTCTAATGTTTGCATCGGAATTGAAGCCATTTCTACAAAGGGTCACCTTCTACTAGAAATATTCCACTCGTGTCAATCACCAAAAAGTGAGGTGATATCATTCAGGAAAAACATTGTGGCAAGCAAAGTCTATCTGATAATCGATGACAATATCTCGAAGGACATATTCAGAGATATCAACTATTGCTACCCAAATACAATAAATGGCAGGACAATTATCGTCAAGTGTTATAGAGGGGAGATGGAGTGAATCAGTGTTCAGGGTGGAGTTCATTTAGTCACAAAGCTAAAAAAGGTGAAAAAACTAAAAACGGTTGAAAATAAAACATTTGCAAAAGCAGAGACAGAGATAGACAAACAAGTTAATGTTTTTCACTTTGAGTGTTTTAGGTGGCATTTCTAAAATTATTATATGTCAAGTGATACTGAAGTACTGGACCATTTATCCGGCTTCCAGAAATACGGAATTACCAGAAAACTGGCTATTTTTAAACTGGAATTTTGAATATCGTGGGCTTCTTAGTAGTTTGCCATTCAGCCACTCTTTGTGTTAATTTTCGAGGCATGGTTGAATTGTCTTCAAATGAAGATTAGTAGATAAATATTGACTAAACAGACCTTTTTTTAGTGGATTAACTTGTATAAACAGTTTTGTTCTTTATTTTTATAACTTGTATAAGTTATTTATGCTCATTTTTACTCTTATATAACTTATATTATAAAATGTATATATTGTTTATAAAATGATATATATATATGTTATGGGATTCACTACAGATTTACAGTCCGTTTCATTGCCACAGGCAACTCATCAGGCTAATGGCTTAAAATCGAAAGAACAAATCATTTTGTAAAGATACATATTTTTTGCACACGACACCACCATGTTCAGCTCCACCCACTTTCATAAGATTTCTCTGTATCAAGTCTTAGTCCAAGAATCCAGAAAATCCCAAACTCTGGGTTATCTCTGGTCCCAAACTTGCTGGATAAATGGTCTGGTACTGTAATTGTTGAAGAGAATTTGTCTTTTAAATTTAGGTTTTTAAAAGTGAAGAGAAGTGATTATTATTTTTCAATTTTGTGGTCACTGACACAAATTCCAGCAGTGGATGTTTGTTCATTGGGCTTCTTGGCTATCAACACAAATATTGGTAGGGTTAATTTTTTTTTATTAACTTTTTAAGTTAAATTTCTTTTGATGAATCAAAACAAAAAAGAAATCCAGGACATATATACACAACTACAAATCTTTTTCAAAGAAATTAAAAAAAATAAAAAAATTACTCAATGTACAATAAAAGATTTTCAGTAACATTTTGACATGAGTTCAAATGCTTATGAATATTGTGTCTTTTCTTCTTTTTGTTCACTGAAAGCCAAATTTGTCTTCTGTTTATTTTTTTGTTAGTCATTCAAAAATCTCAAGCACTCCAACGACAAAAGAGAGAAAGAAAGAAAATTTAAGTGGAAAGTTTAGAGCGATTTTCAAGAAAGAATAATGGTTAGTTATTTTATTATTAGACGAAGTACCGTATTTCCCGTCATATAAGACGCACCTCAATTTTTGCAGGCATATTCTCGAAAAGATAAAATAAAACCCCCTCCTTTCCCCTGATAGTCATAGCCCTCCACACCATCGGGTTATTCTAATATACTTATTTATTCAAATCTATATTAACCTCCGCAGTGGCTGGCTGTTTACATTATTTGCAAAGTGCAGTAACATTAGTAAACAACTGATAAAGCGTTCGCTGCACAAAACAAAAAGTGCGTCTTATATGCCGGGAAATACAGTATTGTAACTCAATATATTAATTTTGACTACTATTTACCTTCATGTGATAAAAACAACTAAAAATGACAGAGATAAATTATGAAGGTAAATAGATATTCAAAATATTATATTGAATAACAATGGTTGTTTTCTACTGTTTGTTGAAGTTTAGTTGTTATTATGTGAAGAAGAAGATAAATAATGGTTAATTGTTGTTGGAGACACCAGGGTTGGAAGATTTGGCCAGAAGGGGAGATAATCCAAGCTTTATCTCAGAGACTTATCCAATACAGATGAGTCTGGAGGCAGTGGCTTGGCAAGGGTTCTCAGCACCTGGGGGTAAGAATATTTTTTGAGCTACCCCTAAAAAAAAAAATGTTTTGATTATTTATTTTGTGACTCATTACCAACTTAATGACAATAACATGAAGAATTAAATAGGCCTAAAATAAAGTCACACTATAACATTTAATTGGTATAAATTGAATTAAAATATTACTTATTTTATTAAACAAATTTTTTTCCTATGACTTTTTTCCTACCCAGAAAATCAAAGTTGTGACTGTTCTTTCCATTATGATTTTTAGGTAGCTCAGGGTAACGCTACATTGTGACTTTTGTTCCGGGTTTCTTTTTAAAATATATTGTAGACTTTGCACCCGTTTATATTTGTGTCTGGGTGTGATTGCCCCCCCCGTCGCCCCCCAATTGCTATGCCACTGTCTGGAGGCAGAGGTTCAATACCAGCCTTTTGAGGTGGGAGCGCCTCAAGAGGCTGGTATTGAACCTCTGCCTCCAGACTCATTTGATTTCCAAATTAGATTCTATTCCAATGCCTGTTTTGGGTAAGTCTCTGAGATAGAGCTTGGATTATCTCCCCTCTGGTCAAATCTGGCAACCCTGGGAGACATACTTATATTTACAGCCATCAAGCAGAAGAAAAAAAAAGGAGAAAGGGTGAAAACATCTTTTTTTTCCCCTAAAAACAGGAAGTAATGTTTCTTTAAATACATTTCTGGGTTTTATCTCTTTCTTGAAAAAGATGTTTTGGTATTTTTTCATGATCTGTACCCCACATCTGTTCTGCTTTTTGTGTGTTATGCAGGGTTGCCAGATTAGTTTTGAATGCAGCAGATTTTCATTACTTCATGGTGAACCATCAATATAGTTTCATCGACCCCAAAACAGGAGTAAATGCACAATGGATGTAAGGATCAGCAAAAAACGAATATGAGTGACATACAGATAATGAAGAAGTACTGATTTATTTTGTTCGTTAGCTCTTAAATATTATTAAAAAATTAAATCCTAAATCAAGGGGAATAACTTCCAATCAAAGTTACTTGTTGCACTCTTAGTTAAATTCTTTTTTTTATTCAATTCACAAAAGAGTTTCTATTCATTGAAGAGTTCCACCATGTTTTGGAGCATTTTCAAGCGGTTCATTAATATAAGAATTGAAAACTTATCAAAAACAAATCAGAGGAAGGAAAATATTTTAAAACCTGGGTTGAACACCCAAAACAGACAACAGCATTAATTGAAATGTTAAAAAAAACAGGTATAAGATTAGGGTAGGGGTTGTTGAATTGGAATTTTTAAAAATCAAATAAACCAGCAAAAATAAGGGAGGAAGGGGAAGAAAGGATTGATGGCATCAAAATATTAACATATTTTAAATATAATTTAAAATTATTATTAAGTTATTAAATTATAAATTATTAAATTATAATTAAATATTTACTGTATTTCATGCCATATAAGACGCACATTTTCCCCCCAAAAAGCATCCTGCATCTTACACCCCCAATGATGTTTGGGAATTCTTCCACTTCTTGCGTGGACTTATATTAGTATATTTTTAAACTCTTAAATTCATTAGGAAAAATTATTAGATTAAAATTACCCCTGTTGACTATTAGGTGAAATTAAAAAAAAAATTTCTATTCAATTCACAGAAGAGTTCCATTATTTTTTTATTCTCTTCATTGAAGTGTTCCACTGTCAATTAAAAGCGGTCTATGAATTTCACAGACGGGTTCCATTATTTGTAATTCTATTCACTGAAGAGTTCCACTGTTGTTTACAAGCAGTCTATGAATTTAAGAGTTAATTGCCATATATAATTTCTTTGTATTTTTATCATGAATTTCTATTATTGAAAATTTTATCCTTTTCAAATTTTGGCAAAGTACTTAACCACCAGATGCATTGTATCATAAAGACCGATTTGACTGAAGCTAACTCTTTTTTTTTTAATTTCATACTGCAATAACTGTTTGAGTTTTAGTAAAAAAACGATTATTTTATTTTATTTTTCTTATTAAATCAAGTATTGTAAACCATTTTTTATTAATTTTTGATACCTTTACCCTCATCTTAATTTTTAGTAGTTTTAAAAAAAATCACAATGTGTAAAATGGTTTAACGAACAATAATAGCTTTTTTACTAAAACCAAGTTGAATTGTAATTAAAAAAAACAACTGAAAGTTAAAAATTAATACAAATGATTTACAATGCTTTGTCTAAATAAAAATTAAATAATAAAATAATCGATCACTGTTTCTAAAACCAAAAATAAACAATAACACTGCTGTACCGGCCTTACTGAAATTGTGATTAAACAAACTAAAAATTAGGATGAATGTAAATAGCAGTCAAAAATTAATAAAAAATGGTTTACAATACTTTGCCCAAATTATACCATAATGTCAGATTTTTTACTCATTTCTATGATGGTTTTAGGGTTTTATCTTTTTTCTAAATATTTCTCGCCAAATCATCGGTCGAGGTACATCTTATATGACAGGAAATACCTTACTTACCTGCCCAGAAACACAAGATGAAATTTGCAGCTCTGATTTTGTTCCTAATATTTTCATTATTATTTAAACTGTTTTCATGACTGGTAGTAGATATTTATTAATAAGCTTAGTCTGACACAAAGCTATTTGGGAAAATGAAGGGAGGTAGGAATTGGGGCTGCTTGCCTTGAAAATCTGCATTCAAAATCCTGGATTTTAGCAGGGCTCAAACAGTGACCACTGGTGATGGTAGAAAATACGCAACAATCTCACCCACCGAGCAAGCCTTTCATAGTAATTTTACACAACTCATGACCTGCTCACTGACTGTGAGGCTTTCACACATCAAAAACTGACCCATAACATTTCATCCCCTTTGAGTCTCTCGACCAGCTAACACATCGGAATTCTTTTGCTCTACCAGATTCACCCACAGGTAAAAGGTGGGGCTACCAACAAGAAGAAGTACAATCCGACAGATAATCATTTTTGGTTAGATATAACACCATACTTATTTCTTTTTTCTTTGTGTTTCTGTTAAGGTCTTATGAAACCAAAAAAAAGTGTAGGCAATAATAAATAATAGATTTTCATTATCCAATTAGAAAGAGACTATAAACAGGGTTACCAGAAGGGGAGATAATCTAGGCTTTATCTCAGACTTACACAAAACAAGCATTGGAAATCGAGTGAGTCTTGCCTCGACTCATTCACTCACTCTTGAGGCTGGTATTGAACCACTGCCCCCAGACTCGCTTGATTTCCAAACACTATTCCAATGCCTGTTTAGGTCTCTGAGATAAAGCTTGGATTATCTCCCCTTCTGGCCAAATCTGGCAACCCTGGGCTCAAATATCCAACAATTACTATTTATTCTCGCTTTCTTTTTTCAAATTTTTTTTTGGTAATACTTTTTTTTTTTTCCTTTTTGAGAAAGTTTGTTCAAATCCTGGAAATAACAAACAGATCCTCATCGGCAATTGGAAAATCAGAAACATCTTTGTTCGTCTCTAAAGAGTCTCAAGTTGGAGTAAGGACAAGGAATCATTGGCAAAAGAGTTTTGGTCTCAACTTTGGAGTTTGGTCAAACTCCTAATCTTGAGTTGACTTTATTTTCCTCTGATTACAACAATGACACTTAGGTCCAGGCCAAAAACTGAAAAGGGTTTAAATCATATCATATATAGAGATAGAAGGGAGGCAACACAGAGAGAAAGGAAGCAAACAGAGAGAGATACTATTTTTACATCATTAGTCGGATGACGTAGAAATAGAATATAGAGTTTGATCCTGAAGCAGCCAGTCTTGTTTTTTTGTTTTGTTTTTAACATTTTTTTAAAGGGATCTTTTAAAAAAATTTATTACACTTTTTTTTATAAAGCCAAAAAAATGCAAGTAATATCTGAATTGTGAATGATTCTATTGAGGTGTGAAATTTGGGAAATATTGGAGTCCCACTTGTTTGGACCAAAGTGCAAAGGGGAGGGAGTGGATGGTAAACTGCACTAGAATGGAACAGGAGTGGGGGTGACGAGAGAGAGAGAGAGAGAGAATAGCAAAGGTAGTAAGAAAGAGGGACATACTTTGAACAACCACAAAACCAATTCTTATCGACTGTTTAAAATATCTGTAAAGAGTTTTTTTTTGTTTTTTATAACTTTTTTTTAGTTTAAAATTGAACCTAGGCAAAATTGAAACATCTTGAAAAACAAAATTCTTCACAATAATCTGACAGAATTCTTTTTTCATTTGTTTGTGTTTTGCTTCTGACTTCAAATATTTTGAAAAAGACCAACATGTTTAACCCATAAGAACCCACTGTGACACTGGTGTCACATACAATTTAATTGATTTGCACAGTCTCTTATATAATATTATATTTTACCCTTGATTTTAACTCATGAAGTGTACTAAGTGATATCTAATAAACATTCTGGTGCAGTCATGTGACTGTGTGTCAATTTGCCTACCCAGGATCCCACATAATGTTCCTTCAAGTAGAAATGTGTTTGGATTCTTATGGCTTAACTCTGAAATTCATAAAAGATAGAATGTCATTATCAAGGGAAATAACTCCTGATTAAAATTATCTTCCTTTGAGCATTTACTGAATTTTAAAAGTTTTCTTCTATTCAATTCACAGAAGAGTTCCATTATTTTTTAAATTCTATTCATTGAAGAGTTCCACTGTCGGTTACAAGTGGTCTATGAATTTAAGAGTTAATGTGTGTGTATGAGGAGGGAGAGTCAATTTGAATCTATTTTTTGTTATAGATTGAATAACCATTGAGATATTAATTTCTTTTTTTAAACTTGATGATGAATGTATGTATGTATGAACATTTCTATATCAGTGTATAATGATTGAACTCATTCTATTCATAAATGATCCAGCAAGACTAACTCAAACTATTACTTTACAGCAGCCTTCAGTAATTATAATTGTCTTCTTGAAGTGAAAGTAAAAGCACTTAGGTTAAGCAGTATTAAAAGTGATCAGAAATTAAATGGGTAACCAGAGAATTTTCATGTTAAAAGTGAAAATTCTGGTCCCAAATCCAGATTAAAAACACTGTTCTCCTTAGACACAAATAAACGAACCAAGTAAATATTTAAAATATTCAGCTCTATTGAGGAAAAACAAAATCCAAATTTGCTTTCTACTTATTTCCAATCTATTAGTTTTAGGAAAAGATCAAATAATTATTTTTTTAAATCATCAGAGCATTTGGATATAAAGTTGGCTTAAAGTTGTTTAAAGGTTTTAACTCTTAAATTCATTCTAGCAAATTCAAAAAGTTATTCTGATTAAAGTTATCTCCCTTGCAATTTAAAACTTTTTCTTTTAATTCAATTCACTATTCATTGAAGAGTTGCTCAGAGGTTACAAGTGGTCTATGAAACTAAGAGTTAATGATGGGGATAAGGAAATGATTTTCTGTGCATGTATATATACACAGAGAAGAAGCCACTTATCATAATCAAGGGTAAATGTTATCAGTTATTGTAATCAAAATCAGTCGGTCTAAATATTTTATTTAAAGTGATAACAATGAATGGCTTCCTCTATGATCCTTTGCTTAATGTTATCAGCCAGTTATTTTTATCTAAAA
>VCCN01004895.1:2143022-2153560 GCA_006491835.1 Architeuthis dux
AAATATATATAAATATTCTATTTAATATGTATCCGCTAATTACAAGGATTTTAAAATTCTGTACCACCAAAAGACTTTCCAGATATATTTAAACGGCTATTTCACATGTTTCAAGCCTTTTTTTATGGCATTTATCTGACCCTGTCCACTCATTAGTACGTGATCTGGCCCGCAGAGGCCGAAAGGTTGCCGACCCGTTATAGAGACTTTTATTTGTGATTTTTGACAGATTATTTAAAATATCTCAACACAAGGAATCATTCATATCTGGTAGAAAGTAATGCAGATCTTTAGTAAAAATAACAGATCATCATTAATTTAGGCATAAAAGTCAACATGACTGAGATGGTAAAAAGCAGTTTTTGTGTAAAGGATTGACTGGTCTGAGTCATTAGTGATTGCAGTGTTTGTTTCCATTTCATATATCTAGTGCAGTGGTTTCGAAACTGGAGTCCGCGAACCCTTTGGAGCTTGTCAAATAATGGTCGGGGGTCTGCAGTTGAAAATTCAAATTAATATCATGAATTTAAAATTAGGACAACTGAACTCAACAATAAGCCCAGCGCCAACGTAGACAGAAGATCTGTCGCGAATTGGACACACTATGGCCGAAGCTCCACGATGGGTCGTTCGTCCGGCGAACTCCACTAAACGAGTATAATTATTGTACACACACGTGTACCATATATTAGGATTCGAATAAATGTAATCCATTTGAAATAAAAAATGATTTTTAAAAGTCGAAAGTTGCTTCTTATTGTAGTTCATTATTTATTGCCTAAAGACTAAATGCTAAAAAATAGGGGTCAGCCAGAATATTTCTTTTATAGAAGGGGTCCTCGAGTTTTTAAAGTTTCGAAACCACTGATCTAGTGATCCTTGAAATAACCAAGTTATGTCAACAACAACAACAACAACAAAAAAAAGGTCAGTTTCATTGCTTCATAGCATCGACTGATTTGGTCTGTTTAAAACAAATGCTGCAAGACTGCTCCTAAATATAAGAATTAGCTGCCAAAAGCAGTCGTTTGCATTCTACAGAATTTGCTGGTGTTTTGTCTTTCTATTGTAAAGACTTGTAACAGAAGAGTAACAACAACTCATGTCTGGCATCTTTGTTGGCCTGAAGAAGAGTTAGGTGCCCAAACATTGAGCCAATCTAGATTATAATAAGCAACGTGTCCGCACACTTCCGTCTATCACACTTTAAAAATTAAAATCTTACGTTGAATGGGGTGGGGGTAGAGGAGAGGTTATCGATGGAATCGCAAGACAAAGACCATGAAGAGTGGGGTAGGGGTACACAAAAGTATAGGGGCTGAGACAAAGATATCCGCTAAAGGAGAACAGCTGAACTTGGCCGTCGGGAAAAGAAAGGCGAGAAAGAAAAATGAAGTGGAATTGAACTCGCTTTCGAGTGTCTGATTGGTTAAGTGCCAGGGAGGGTCGCGTCAGACAACTCCCTTGAGTTTTTTTTTTATTAGATACTAGCGCTTTCCACCCTTATGTATACTGTTAGCAAAGCAATGGGTATTTTACTAGACCTGTAATAGATACTACGGCACAGAACAACTTGGAGCAAGAAACGCACACACAATACCAACAACTTATAATTTGGGGAGAGAGAGAGAGCGAGAAAGGGAGTGCATATGTTTGCCTGCGACAGAGGAATTTTGAGGTGATCAAATATTTCCATAAGCCAGCAGCTATACAAAAAAAAAAAGTTCCTGAAGTGATCAAAGTTTAAAACACATTCTCTTATCAAGTATTCAAGACAAGGAAAAAATAAATAAAAATGCAGATTTATTAGAGAGAGGAGAAAAAAAAAGGAGAGAGAGATCATGACAAATGCATCCAAAAAAGGTTTGAATATCATTTATATGACAAGAGGGAAGGAAAAAAAAAAGAAAAAAAAAGAAAGAAAAAACCAATAAATAAGAAAAAAACAAAAAACAAACAAGATAAGTATTACTGTGTAGTATGGAATAAAAATGGAGTTTATTGAATAATTATTCAAAATGGTTATAATTAATATACACATGACAGGAATTTAAGTTCTGAAAATTTAGCAATAATAAATGTCTACCAATGACTTTGCAGTTTATAACTTAATGCTGTAGAAATGAGAATTTGCATTCCAGGGTGAAAAGCTGGATGAGAGAACAAGTCAGGAACTAGAAACATTGGTGGGGGGGGGGGGGGGAGGAGGAGGAGGAGGACTCAAGTTCAAAAAGGTTTAGCCACTTTCAACAGAATTAATGGTATTTTCTTCCATCTATGTTCCACCAAAATATACACTAACTTTTAGTTTCCGTTTCAGCCATAGACCAAGAATGATAAACTTTGATTCTTTTTTCTTCTTCTCGTTTCCTTTAAGTTCTTCTACATACATAATGCTGTAAGTCTATGAAAAAATATGTTCAATCTCAGTGTTGAATGAAAGTTAAAATAAATAAAACAGAAACGGGGGAGTCATCTTTTGAGATTGATAATGACTAGATATTACAGAATGTACAGCTGCCCACCCCGGGGGGGCATAGGGAGGGAGAGTGATAGAGGAGGGAAGAGTAGTAGACACAGGTTGGAGACCAGGCACCCTAACACCCAGCCAGGGTGGGACATTTGTTCAAAGCAGGGACAGAAAAAACATTGTTGTCTAGTTCTTTTATTTCAAACTTCTGCCAGTTGCTGTTTTGATAGCCCAGAAAAATGAATACTTTCAAAGATTCTATCGAATGTAGAATTTACGCGAAACTAAACTGCAAAGAAGAGCATGTACAGTGAGCCCCGTAGCCAAGGATTTGGATATTTGGAATTAATTCTCTTTGGGTCAACAGGAAGTAACAAATGGGTCAACATGGACATTTAGACTCTAGGGTTACATCAAATCTAAGCATTGTATACACAAAGTACATCCACTAGGAATAGAAAAGATAATTCCTCAGTTATAGCATTCATTGGCTCAAAGCTCAAAACCCATTTCTGGCTTTTTTTAATTTTTAATTTTTTTTCATAGAAATGAGCAGCGTGTTAAATATCACATGTCCTGGCTTTTTTTTTTTTTTTTTTTTTTTTAAATGGCTACTGCAGTTAGAAAGAGAAGGGCTTTTGTAGCAGCAAAATGTCACCAAAAAGTGTTTTTTTATAAATTAGAAGAGGGCAGACAGACAGGTGGTAAGTGGGCAGACAGACAGGTGGTAAAAGGGCAGACGGACAGGTGGTAAAAGGGCAGACGGACAGGTGGTAAGAGGTCTGAGAACCAATTGCTGGTTGCTGGTAATTGTTCGAGGTGGAGTGTTTACTCGGGCATAAAAATCAAGTGTCTATTGTATGTTGGCTGCAGGAGGAGACAAGGACAGTAAAGGAAGGGCAGGAGGCCGAATATATATGTGTGAGTGTGTGTGTGTATGTATGCGTGTATATAAATAAACGAAAACGGACTGGGGGAGGTGGGCATGAGATAACCAAGTTGTAGCATTAGCAGCGCGCAGCATACACGACTGATGTGATTATGTGAAAAGAAATACAGACAAGAAAGAAATATGTTTAACAACTGATAGACAAGATAGATATCTAGTTAGTTAGTAGTAGTAGTAGTATCAGGATGGTCAAATGGACAAGAAAGCCACATGGAACTGCAGACCTGCACACACCAAGCAGACTGATTGACATCATCATCATCATGGTAATAATAGTAAGTAAGAGTAGTAGTAGTAGTAGTAGTAGTAGTAAGGGTAGGTGGTGTGGTGGTCATAAAAGTATGTGACCTTTAACCCTAAGCTGTCCTGCAAAAGCTGACACTGCAGCCTGCGGATTGGTTTGGCAGCCCAGAATTGCACTTTTAGTCCTCCACAGACAGAAGATGGACCCTGGTCACTGGTTTTTATCACCATCAGGGGATGGAAGAAAGGAGTGTTGTCCAATTGGCAGCAGAAGGGGTTTGTTCGAATGAAGTTCCTCGGGTTTTTTTTTTTTTTTTTAAAGATTTTGGTTAATTTCTTTGAAGAGATAGGATTTTTTTTTGTTTTTTTTTGTTGTTTTTAGATTGATTTTTTTTTTTAAGAGTGGAGGGCAGTTCTGAAACGGACAGTGGAAATAGTAGGCTACCTCAATACAAGTGTTCTTGAAATAAAGCATACTATTTCCGTCCTTTATACTTCTTGTTTTTCTTGGAACTTTTTATATTTTTCCCTTTGCTTAAATCAACAGAATCGCCATGGTGTTTATGAATTACACTGAACCATATTTGGCTGTGACGACAGATCGAGAGGGCACAAGAGATAGAAAAACCCAAAAAGAAATTATTTTTACAGCTAACTTTGGAACTTGCAAGAGATAACATTAAAACAATGAATTTTATATATAAAGAGAAGAAAAGAAGTGACTTAACGTTTTCATAAGAAACACACAATTGTTTTCTTTTTTTCTTAAGTATAGCTTCCTTTCTTCCTTCCCTCTATATGAAGTTACAAATTGTGTCCCCCTAAAAAACTTGGCAGGGTTGGTGGGGAGGTAGAGTAGCTAAATGAACTCGTGCTTTCCCAAACTTCATGCCATCCTTTCTACCCTGGGTACGAATCAAGACCAGTCCCTAGAGGCTGTAAAAAGGATCAAACAAATTTAACATTCACTCGGCATTCTTCAAATAGTAGCCATGGTAAAAGGCTTCAACAATAGACTAGCTACTGTTGCCCCAGCTTGGGGGTCCCTTCTTCGGAAAAAAGGGACCCCTGTCCATGTATGTAATCTGATGGCATTTGTTCTTTTCCCTCCAGATTCTGCTAGAGGACGTAACGGCTGCCTCGACTGATTTCAACATTATCAGTGATGGTGTCGGTGGAGAAAGCTAAATCACACTTGCAGGTAATTTATCAAACATGTCATTCTTCCCTGGTTGAACACTGCCTCGACGCCGTGGTAAAGTTGGATGTTCTGGACAACCGTTGGTGACCAAAAGGTCGACACATTCGGGAGAACCAGAACCCCTAGCATACCACAGTGCATTTCGACCTTCGTGATCCAACACTTTGACATTGGCATTGTACTGGAGAAAAAAGAAAGAAAAGAGAACATAGTTAAGTAGTTTGTAGCAGACTATAAAACGGATGACAATTATTTAAACAGAAAAAAGGCTCTTTTCAGAAATGTTCGATCTAATGGTGGATAATTCTAACAGCTTCTAAGGCTTAGAAGATTATCTCCGGTTTGCTCAAATCCTAGTAAAATAAGTTTTTTCCGAAAAGCAAAAGTGTAATATTTATTAAAGAATTTTTAATAATGTATGTAAATATCGTTAAGAGCTACAAGAAGGTTATATTTCATAGCTAAAAAAATACTGCAAAACTAATATTATTAAAATAATTGAAATTGTGAAAAAATATATAAGCAATAACTATTACTATAAAACCATTTTAATAAAAGACCCCCCCCCGCTGGAATTCTTGGAAGTGTTTTTAATTTTTTTTCGGAAGAAAGTATCTTAGTAACTTCGAAAGTTTGTTACTTTAAAAAACAAACAAACCTATAAACAACTTATTTTTTATCGAATGTAAGTAACTTCAAACATTTCAGAGACAGACTATCGACACCAGTTCAGCCGAGTATTTTCAATATCAACATGCAGATTTTGTTTAACTTGGTAACTAACACTGCTGACATTTCAGTGAAGTCACCGGTGTCAAGGAAAAAAAGCATCCTTTTAGATTTGCAAAAATTTAGGGTGCTTGATGGGAACATGATCCTATGTCTAAAATGTCTTCATTATCACAGAAAAATCACAATTGATTTTTTATTTAAAAGGAATAAAAATGAATTAAAGATTATCTGCTTACTGTAATCAAAGTTCCAGTTAATGTCATCAGATTTAAAAGTGACTACAGGCAGTTAATAATGTAAATTTCTAACAATGAATGCAAATTGTTCCAATTTTTATATCCTTTGTTTAATGTTATCAGCCATTATTGTTATCTAAAAGACCCTGTCCCAAAGTGTTCACAACATGCATCTTCCTCTGTTGGATAAACAAGCCTGAAAGTCAGACCATAGGTGCTCTAGTCCTTTTCTTGTGTGAAGATCTAGCAGGGGCAGTGTTGCCAACTTTATTTTCAAGTTTACAAAAAACCAAAAAACATCTTAAAACACCTACAAACACCTAAAATCTATGAAATATATTGCATATTATTAATAAATTAAATGTAACTAATCTTCAGCATTTATTTTATTAAAATATTACTTAATATATCTAAAATATTACTATAAATTAAATAAAAATATTACTTATCATATTACTATAAATTGAATAAAAATATTACTTATCTTGTTAAAAATCATCAATTTCTCACGTCTAGACAACCAAAAACATCTAAATTGGCAACACTGAGCAAGAGACGTAACACACATTTCGGTATGTCAGTCAGTGACTGCAATCGCTGCTATAGATGCTGGCGCACCTAAAAATTTAGAAAGTCAATTTCTGGTAATTTCTTATGATGAATGAGAAGCTAAAAACTAATTTAGATTGCAAATGGATACCAGCTCAAACGAAGAGGATTTGTGAATGTCTGAAAGTCATTGGATGTCTTCTTGTTGCCTAATGTGTGAGTGTACTTACCCAAAGAAGAAGCTGGACAAAAACAACATTGCCTAAAGCAGCTGCTATATGGAGAGCTGTCCGACCATCATCTTTGCTGTAAGGTGCGTTAATATCCTCCGGCCGTGCATGTCCAAGAAGTAAGATTATATTCTTAATATCTTCTCTGACTAAGGCATCTATCAATTGCTGTCAAGGAACAAAAAACAAAAAAAACAGTTGTATTGTTGTGATACTACAGCAGAGTCAGATTATAAAAATTAAAACAATATTGTCTAAAGATCAATGTACAAGGAATAAAGGTCAATAAGAACTATAGAATAATAATAGAACTATTTGTGTTAGATATTTAGGCAGTCGTGGACGGGGGTCACAGATTTGACTAGGTGTTGAAAGTCATAAACAGGATATTGACCAAAATCCAAACTGCAAGGTGTTGAGGACTGGAAACAGACACACCAGGTGTTCAAAAGTCATAAACAGGATATCGACTGAACCCCAACCTGCAGGTGGGAGGCTGGAAAACCAGCGTGGGCATTCAAACCCCAAGTGACAGAGGTGCCCTTGGAATGCAGAGAGACAGAGCGCCTAGGCTAGAGAGAGACAGACCGCCTAGGCTTGGGAAGACACAAGACCAATTTCCCTGTAAGAAAAGTCTGTCGGCTCTCATTATCCCTCTCCCACTCTTCATTCTCCACCATGGCATGATGTATCTGATGCAAATAAAAAATATATCATTATAAACCAACTTACGAGTCTTCCTTTTCCCCCAAGTCCAAGATGGCTATACATTTTGATTTGGCTATTAGGGTTACACCAAATGCTTTGGAGATCCAAAACCTACCACTACCTAACAGCACACACATCCGGGTCAAGAAAAAAAAAAAAGATAGGAGTTCTTGAGAGTCAATGCTTTTTAGCGTGTTAATAAACTGTTGATTTGATTTAGGGAAATCACAAAGTCATTGCCATTAGACAACTGTTAAAATTTGCATATGAGAGCACAATTCCATATCAATGATGATGCATTCATTATAATTGCTTTTAAAACTAACATTAAACCATTGAATCTGTTTGAATTTCACAAGAAAACAAATCAAACATAATTTCAACCAAACTAATTGCTCATTCATTTCCAAGAAAGATAAAGAAGAAAAATGTAATCATTTAACCTTTATAAAAATCAGTTTTTCTGCAAGGAGTTAAGCCAACTGAAGTATATTTGAATATTGTGAAGTCATTTTTGTGACTAACAATAAGAATAGAAAACTGAATGAGGGTAACTTAGGGCCAATACTGAGTGACAATAACAATGAACAACTTGCATATCATCTTGATATTTTGAAATTGTAGTTGGAAGGTTGAAAAAAAGAAAGAAAAGAGTTATAGGTTTTGTGAATGTATTGATGTTTAAGTATTTGATGATCAAAGAGAACAACATATGGTATTTACTAAGGGTAGCTTAGTTTTGGCACAGGGCCACAAGCATGGAGCACCCAGTGAGAATCAAATTCACTACCCAGTAGTAATTACACTGTGCAACACAATTTTTGTTCCTGGGTAGTGAGTGTTATTTTCCAATTGCTTATGTGTAAAAAAGTACAGAAAATGGCTATTTTCCCATTCAAACTTTGAGTGATATTCATATGTAATTGTTTTTCTTACTTTATGAGATTAAAAATGTGCAAATTCCAGTTGTCCAATTGGAAATAAGTAGATTTTAAATTATTACTATCCTGGCCGCAGAAGCAAAGTTTGAAAGAAATTCTTTTTGCAAAAAAGATGAATTTTTTTGTTTTATCAAAACTGACAAATTTGCATAAAGTTTGAAGGACAGATAGATTGAGAGCATACACGAGAAAAGAAAAGTTTTAAAAAGTTGCGCAGTGTTATCTGTGAGACCAGCTTGTTAACCATTATACCACAACGAAGCGCAAAGAGCACAAAAAGATAAATTCTCTGTTTGAGGAACATCACAAACCCAACCATCTAACCAAGATATTGCTGTAACCAGATAAAAAGGGGTGTTAATTTTGGAATTCTTACCTGATTAAGGGGGATATCAACATAGGTTGGGGGTGGGAGGAATTCTTTGCATTCATATTTTGCCCGAATCCACTTTTCTCTGTCTTCCCTAGAAGAAAAAAAGGAGAAATTGAGAATTGGTAACGCAACAAAATATAGATAATATTGATCAGCCAAATTATAGTCTCTTTTGCATCAAACAAACAATGTACTGATTTGGAGGGTAATCAAATGTTGTATTAATTACTGATACTGACATGAAGATTAGTATGGTATTTACTTCTCTCATTAGGTCATCCAAGCTTTATCTCAGAGACCTACCCAATACAGGCATTGGAATAGTATTGAATTTGGAATTCGAGTGAGTCTGGAGGCAGAGATTCAAGAGATTGGTATTGAACCTCTGCCTCCAGATTGAGACTGATATTGAACCTCTGCCTTCAGACTCGATCGATTTTCAAATTCCAATGCCTGAGTTGGGCAAGTTTCTGAGATAAAGCTTGGATGATCTCTTCTGGCCAAATCTGGCAACCCTGCATTACATTGACATTAGTAGTCATTTTCAATTGAACTAGCAATTGAGCACACCCATAAGGCATGAACATGAAGACTTGTTGATGCTGTAGAAGTTTGAAAGATTTAAAATATCAAGTGACAAATGGTTTCAGAATGACCAGTAACTTACCTAGAAGCATTTGCACCAGGTTTTAGTCGTCCTTTTGTGTTAGCCTCCCAAACAGAATTTACTATACTATTGCCAATAGACGTCATAACGAGAATGTATTCGACTCTGAAATAATAAAAAGTGAGAAATGGTTTGTTTGAAAAGTTTGTTCAGGCATTATGAAGACAATTCTTTCCCCAGCAATTAAAACCAAGGAACAAGAAAGAAGAGATCTAAAGTCAAAATTTATATTAAAAATGATTATTTGCAATGGAAACAAAGTTAATATTTTGTCTTCAATGAAATTAAAATTATATAAAACCAAGATTTGATTTTTGATAGAAATGTGGACACCAGAAATATTAATTTTTGACTTTTTTTTCCTTCATCTTAATTTTTTTAGTTGCTTTTTATCGCAATTTAACTCAAGCCGTCAACTTACAGCAGTGAGTTACTAGTACGGATCGGAAATAAAAAATAAACTCTCAGTGAGACTCGAACTTGTGTCCCTTTTGCCTAGGGAAGTATGGTAAACACCCAGCTGCTCTTACCGCCTGAGCTACAAGAACTCTGCAGCTTGGCAGATCAAATCTATCCCTAAATCCTATTCTTTATTCCCCATCTCTCTGGCACCATGTTTGTTTTGGTTTCTGTACTAGTAGTATCAGTAAAGCAATTATCTTTTATTATTTTACTTTTATTAGATGGAAGTATTGTTATAAATTGTTATAAAAGTGATAAATTCAGAGAATGTGAGATTAAACATATAAAAGTTGAACTCTCCTAAGATTCCTGCAAAGGATCAATCAGAAATACCAGTGAACGGTCAAGACAAGCCCAAAATACTTACGGCCATTCATCCAAATCTAAAGATCGTACTCGTGATAGGTGGGTTCCAAGGTTCCTATGAATTCCTGAGCATTCAATACATATAAGAGCACCAAGATTTATACTGGCCCAGTCAGGATCTAAAGAGAAAAATTTCATCAAAATATAATTTTTACACAAATCAAAATGGTAGACAGCATTTTAAAGGACTATCTTTTAGAAAATTGTTGTTAGTGTCTGCCAGGTTTTACCTTTTATTTTTAAGGATGTTCGATATTTACTTACAGGGAAAAAATAAATAAATAATATTACACAAATTTATCTCAGAGACTTACCCAACACAGGCATAGGAATAGCGTTGAATTTGAAAATTGAGTGTGTCTGGAGGCAAAGGTTCAATGCAATTGCTCGGTTTCCTAATTCTACTCTATT
>VCCN01004895.1:2156078-2185427 GCA_006491835.1 Architeuthis dux
CAAGTCTCACGCATTTTGCGTGAGACTCACACATTTTGAGACATTCCCAGACTCACGCATTAATGGAAAATTCTCACACATTTTATGAAAGGTGTGGATTTTTATAAAAGTGCAAACCTTTTGGTTAGTGATTAACAATTGTTGGTTGTTTATTTGTATGTATTCAGTATATTTTTTTCAGAACTTTATTTTGACAGATCACATACAGAACTTTTGAAACACATTTTAATTTGGGGGTGGGGCATTCCCCCCCACTTCCGGGCAGATACGATTCTCACTCATTTTCAACATTGAAACTTGACAGGTATGTATCTTTGTTTAAATTTTCAGCTCTCTAGCTCCATTGGTGTGCTCTGTATGCACAACACATACATAACCAGCCAGGCAGAATCATTTAAAAACTGAAGAAACCTATGTTGACAGTTTTGTTGATGGTTTCTAATAAGAATGTATAAAAGATGTGTGTGTGTGTGTGTGTCTGTCTTACCTTGGCTTTACTACTTTCATTGGCTTGAAGACTGGACAGAATTTGTTGTTCTATGGCAGTCACCCACTCGTCTCGTTCCTAAAAAGATAACCACAGAAAGAAATTGAAGAAACAAACAATATATTTATTTAAGAACATTTCTCCAACATTCCTGATTTTTAATTACCTGTTTTCCTTATAGTTAACAAAAAAAGGAAAAAGCTATTAGTTTACAAAGTAATGCTAAATTAATTTGGATTTTAGAAGCCGATTCCTTACCTCAACACTCTGTGCTTCAAAATGCCACTGTTTACTATCAAGGGAGACAATTATAAATTCATATCCATCAGAATCTGAAAATAGGAAAAAGAAGGAAATTTAACTAAATTCAGACTTTTATCTTTATCATCCACAGAGTCACATTTGCTAAACCTGGGTGAGGACAGAAAAACCGCGTTTCAGACGAGTGCAGGGGGGAAAAAGGTCACAACTAGAAAAGCTATTTATCTAAAAAATAAAAAATAAATAAAAAATAAATTATTTATATCAAAGCAAACCAATCACAATGAGACGAGACGAGTAAAACGAATAAAATATTATTTACAAAGCAAATCAAAATCAGATGAATGCATGGCCCATGTTTTATGCTCTATTCCGATATAGAGAAGACAACAACTCATACTATGAACAGTCAAGTGTCAAATGGGATAAATATAGGTTTTTGGCACATCAACACCTATATGAATCATACAGTGTGACACAATATTTGTCAAACAATGGGTCAAAAGCCAACAAGACTTTCCTGGTGTTTTTACAAACCTGGGACTCTAAACAGTGTTGTATTCCTGCTTGAATCTTGATGAAAAAATAATCTGAGCTAAACATCTTACTAACCCATGGTTAAGAGGTCTTCAGATGTTGCACAGAGAAACAAGCCGAGGCTAGAATCTGATGATAGGTTTAAAGCTAATTAGGGCCTAATGAATTGTGGGTTAATTGGATATGGTCAGAGAATGAGGTTTAGAATTTGATTGGTGATTCTATTTGTTTTTTATTAAATGAACTCGTGAGGCACAACTTAAAATGTTTCTTGTGTTGAATTGTCTTTCCTTTTCTATAGCAGACATCTTTATTGAGAGCTTACATTATATAAACTAATTGTTATCAATATTAAAAATAAATACATTTTCTGCCATAAAACTTAGAAAAGGTTTTAACTTGTTTTAGGGAAAGAAATTCAATTCATAAACAGAACATTAAGATGGACGCATTTATATATTAAATTATATGAATTTACAATTAAGCAATGCTAGCAAGCACAGAAGCAAATGGCTTGGTTGCAACTTGATTATTTCAAGGAATGTACATTCATGACGATGGAGCATGTCCATACAAAGCTGCATAGGTTCAAATTCACCTAGCAGCTTTTTGTTGATGGGGTTTTCTGTATGGCTTGCTTCAATATTTGATGCAGTCAAGAATGTGCATACATAGAAACAAACAAGTTGGTTGAAAAATTCAAATTTGGCAGCATTTGGAGGCATAGCGGTAAAGGGGTTGTAGGGTTGCAAATTGGAACGAGAAAATTGATTAAAAAAAAAAAAATGACATTGGAAACAAATTGTTATCAAAAGTTCAGAATGCTGTAAGCGTTTTTAGACCTACTATTTACCACCATCTCAATTTTCTAGTTGCATTTTATTTGTTTAAAAAATTTTTTTTTAATTCGCAACTTTTTACTTAGGTTGAAGATTGGTATAGAGAATGAGTCTAAACGGTTTGATCTGAATTTCATCCGGCGGTTAGCTCCAGTAGTTCAATCGATAGAGCAACAGGACATAAACATGCACTCCCTGGAGGGATGTGAGTTCAAGTCTCACCTGGAGCTTATTCTTTATTTCCGATCAAAACTGTTCACTCACTGCCAGCCTGAGTAAAAAATTGCGAAAAGTAACTGAAAAATTAAGATGAAGGTAAATAGTAGTCTAAAAATTAATAATCATGATTTACAATACTTCATATAATAAAAATAAATATAAAAATAACTGCCATAAGTTTTCAGATTTGATTGACGAAACAAAATCTACTGTGGAGGCAAATATGTATTCTATTCTTACATGGTCGGTCGTTAGTTAGTTGATCAAATTGTTAATTAGTTTTGGTCTAATTGTATACATTTTTTTTAGTTTTTTTATGATTGAATTGAGTTATAACGTCTTTAAGTTATTAAGAGAAAACCCTGTTTTAGAAGAAAGCGTAACTTTTGAAACATAAGCAACAAGAGTGGTTGTGAAAAATAAAAGAAAGCAGAATTTCACATACCATCTAATTGACTAGGATCAATACTTTTAAGGCCTCCACTTTTTGCTCGTCTGTGCCTCTTCTTTACATTGGGAGTCTCTATTTTTGACCCTATGTTTTTATTATCACCTGATTTTGAAAAGAGAGAATCCATGGAATTACCATTGAGGAGAGCTGAAAAAGAGACAAGAGAAAATCATTAATTCAGTTACAGAAGACAGAAAAGGTCATTTCAATTCATAGTATTTTGATAAAATAATATGCTCTTTGGTTAGCAGCTCTGCAACATAGCCAATAGCAGCAGCAGCACCACCAATGTCAGATGGAAAATTGCACTGTTTAAAAAAGAATTAGATTTGTAGAAAACTCATACAGTAAGTATTTTATAAACTAGTTTTTAACACATTAACTCTTAAGTTCATACTAGTAAAAGTTTAACAGTAATTACTTAAAAGATAAGGCCATTAGTTATTTTTCAGGTCCAGAATGATTGTTGGATTTGTGTGATCTTTGACTCTTAAATTTATTCTAGTAATAATAAAAAGTAATTCAATTTGATTGAAGTTACCTCCTTTGGGCTTTTGGGTAATTTTTCTTTTTCTTTTTCTTTAATTCAATTTACAAAAGAGTTCCTTTTTAAAAAACATCCTATTCATTGAAGAGTTCCACAGCAGTTACAAGTAGTCTATGAATCTAAGAGTTAAGCGTTTGCCTTTATCTGAGAGAAGTTGATTAGCAGATTTTATTTTATTAATTTGTTTAATATTTACTCTAGAGTTTGTTTTTCTCAATACAGTTTTGTTGTTTTAAGGGATATTTTGCATTAATCTCAATCAAATAGACAGTGTTTTATAGGAGCAACATTTAGAGAATCTTTAAAGATGTTCTGTTAAAAGAATTGTGTCCTACAAATATTGTAAGAAAAAAAAGGTTTTTTAGGCAATGATGGTCAGACATAAGTACCAGTTGATTCAATAACATTAAAACTGGTTCTCTTAATGTAATATTTGGTTACAATTCTTTTATTAAAGATCATTTTTCCAATGCTGGCTGTGTAAATATTAGGTTGTTACACATGAAATGTTGTTATTTTTACATCATAGAGAATAATGTTAAAAGTGAAAGATTTACTAATGTATTTGCATTTTTTGGCAGATTCAATGTAAGTCATTATTATTAGAGGTTTTTGGGCCCTTAACAGCAATGGAGTCTGAGTCTGTCCAACAAGTTAAACTAATTTTTGAGTATGATTTTGAATTTAGACATAATGCTGCTCAAGCTGCTGATAATGTCAACAAAGCATTTGGAGTGTACACTATTACAGTGCAAACTGTTCAGCATTGATTCAATAAGTTTATGTCTGGAAATTTGGATATCAATAATAAACCTTGAGGGAGATCCAAATCTGTTCTTAATTATGAAAAATCATCGACAGAAGTGGCCAATTGTAAAATAATAGGAAAAGCACGAAAGGTTTTGCAAAGACAGTAGATGTAGTAAACCAATCAAACGCCTTTCCACAAGGTTTTTGAAATCTTGCGCTTCTGATTGGCCGAACAAAGAGTTTGATTCTTTTTGGCGGTAAAATACGTTGAACTAGAGAGTCCGCAAGAAATCTTGACTAAAGGCAGACATGGTTTTTTTTGACTGCTCAGCCAGACAGGGGGGAGGCAAACAGAGAGCGGGAGAGTTAGCTAGACATTAAAGTGGGAGAAGAGTGGCAGCTAGCCAATGATCCATTACAGTAGTTGGCGCTTTGCTGAAGTGTTAGAATCCGAGCCATGGTTGCATCCTAGAAATAAAGTAATCAATTTTAACAGACAGACCCTGTTGTTTTATTTCCTCTTAAGACGGAGAAGCTCTGTGTAATTTGCATTTCCCCCCCACAGGTATCCACCAAGAAGATATGGTATGTTCCCCATATTTCATAATTATCTCTCATCTCTCCCTTGTGTCCGGTGGGGCATTTTTGGGCCATGAACCGGCCTGGTCGCCGCCTTCTATGCTAAAGACTGCTGCAACCCACACATGCACCGTGATGCACGTCATCCTTCATCGATAGTGGTACACAATGACCCATACATGATTTGAGCACTTTCTAGAGATTTTAGGACTTCAACAGTGACCATATCACATCATCTCAAGGCAATAAGATGAGTAAAAAGTTGGAAAAATAGGACCAAATGAAATGACTGTGCAAGACCCTACACCTTTCAGCTGACTGCGTCTAAGCTTAGAGAATTAGGATATGAAATCTTGCAGCATCTTCCATATTCACCAGATATTTCTTCTACAGATTATCATGTTTTCAAGTATTTTGAACTTCATATCCATAATAAAAGGTTTAATAATAAGGAAGCCATAATTCATGCTTTTACTGAATTTGTGACCACTAAACCTAAAGAATTTTATAGAGATGGCATCCTATAATTAGAGGATCGTTGAAAAAAGGTTATTGCTTCAAATAGGTCATAATTCGATTTATTTTGTAGTTTATATCATCCTTCATTTTACTATTAAAAAAAATAACATTTCATATGTAACAACTTAATATTTGTAACATGTGAGTGCCTTGTTTATACAGTAATAACGAAAGACTTGAACTAATGTCTTTATTGAATGACTCACAATACATTTTGCGAAAGCAAGGGTTAATCTTGTTTTACGGAATTGTTCTTTTAAAAATCTATTTAGAAAAAAGTATCAGTTTATAGTAAGTCATGAAAACATTCTCAAAAAAGGAGAAAAAATCCTCTTGAATCAGGTTTAAAAAGTTTAACAGTAATTATTTAAAAGATAAGGCCATTGGTTATTTTTCAGGTCTTGAATGATTGTTGGGTTTGTGTGATCTTTTAAATTTATTCTAGTAATAATAAAAAGTAATTCATGGGGAGTAACTTTTGATTGAAGTTATCTCCCTTGCTCTTTTTGGTAATTTAAAATATTTTTTTTAATTCAATTCTTCACAAAAGAATTCTATTTTTAAAAATCTTATTCATTGAAGAGTTCCACAATGATTGCAAGCGATCTATGAATCTAAGAGTTAATGCCATAGCAACATTAGATTGTAACTTATTCATCTTCTAGAAAAGGGCTTTGTCAAAAAGAATGTCTTTGAAACTCCTAGGTTACACTTAGCAAACAAAAAGCTTAGGGAGTTGTAGTATGTGATAATCACCACTTTTAGCCCCAGCTTTTCACAAAACCTATCTATTATGGACTTAGCACAACAATATCGAGTATCATTCATGAATGAGTATTACCAATTTGCTATAGCTCTAAAGAATTTTCATCTTATATACCTATGCAACTAAAACAGTTAAGACAACAAAAAAAAGCCATGAATGGAAGTTAATATCCTTGTATTGAAAGAGAAAGCAAAACAACACATAGAATACAACATTTAAAAACAATTTAAAAATCATATCTGACAAACAAATAGACACATTTAACACACAAATACATAGAAGTTTAGTATTTACCCAGACAAGGCGTGAAATATCAAAAGTAAAGGTACTTCAGTTTAATATGACCATTGCTCATTATATTTTCATCCCTTCTCACCAAGTTTTATATGGAAATTAATTTTTATACTCCTCCTGAATTATATTAGACGGGTCTTTTAACTCTTAAATTCATACAAAGAAAATAGAATGTCAATTTCCAGGGAAATAACTTCTGATTAAAATTATCTCACTTTGACCATTAGGTGAATAAGTTGCTTTAAACAGATGTTTAAAAATGTATATAAAGAAAATAGAATGTCAATTTCAAGGGAAATAACTTCTGATTAAAATTATCCCTCTTGACCATTTAAAAAAAAGAAAATTCTATTCCCAGAAAAGTTCCACTATTTTTTATGCTATTCATTGTTCCACTGTTCATTCCAAGCAGTCTATGAATTTAAGAGTTAATCATTGCATGTGCTTTAGTTGGACTATTTTCCTCGTCTTTGTTGTTTGTTTTTTCCACAATATTTTGGCCATGTACCCTCCACCCTTCCTCAGGTGTCTGTTCTGTTCTGGAATGTTGAGATGCAAAAACTGGACGTGGCGTGTAAGAGAGGGGATGCACATGCTCCCCCAGAACATGATTCGACAACATTCTAGAACACAACAGACATCTGCTGAGGAAGGCCAAAGGGTACACAACCAAAACATTGTGGAACAAACAAACAACAAAGATAACAAAATAAGCCCCAACAAACCACATGCAATGATTTCTCCTAAATTAATTCTAAAAAATGTTCAAAGTAATGTCACTGAATGAGTACAATGGCTTCAAGAAGAAATTTTGTTCTCAAATGAATGAGGGTTTTCCTTCCTTTATTCTGTCTAATAACAACTAGAGAGCTTGTAAATTACAAACGATGTTTATACAAACAAAAGTATCAAAATTTAACACTCAAATCATTTATATAATGCCTGCCTGGAGAAAAAAGACATCCCTAAATCAAAGAGAATTTAATCACTGACTCAATGTATAAATGCTCGATGTCTAGAGAATTCAAATACATTTTGGGATTTTGTAAGAAAGTTGTTCAAAAGTTACTAAACAAAAACTTATATTTATAACTATTAATACATGACTTAGTTATATTAAAATAACAATCCAAATGACTAGAATCACTGCTGAGTCATTCCATGTCAAGTAAACCAATATTCACAACTCGGTCCTCTAGAGTTTGTCTAACTTAAATCACAGTCTTGTAAAATTTTACCTCAATATCTTTACATATTCAATCACTATGGATCCAAGAACAATGACTACTTTGTTCAGTGTGACGATGACTGCATTATTTATTTCTATATTCAACTATCCACCATTCCACAACAGGAACTGCACTGAAAATTTGTTCTTGGGGTTAACTTTTTATGTAGATTTTGAAATCAGCCTAACTCCAAATTTCAAGTAATCATAACTCAGGACCTGGCCCACCCCGTGAGCTCTGTCAGGAAGAAAATAGTGTCAATGCACTACAAAATGTAACAATCTGGATTTTTCAGATCGGACAAGACCCCAATTTCAGACTGAATTTCATGGTTTTAGCTCATTGTTTTCATATCCAGGACAATGTCAGAGTTGACTTTACTTTCCTATGTAACAAGAACAATCCTCACCAAAAATAGGGGAGTAAACTGATATGTAAAATCCCTATTCCCCTATCTTAATGTGAACTCATGACCTACTGATCACCAACCTAGTGTGTTACCGCCAGCACTAAACTGACAAGTCTTACATACCTCCAAAATGTATAGTAGAATTATGCAAGTAAGTAGAAATAGGAGCAGAGTTTGACTCTGGAGCAGCCAGGCTTGTTTTACCAATTTTTTAGCGTTTCTCCCAAGTAGCTTTTATGACAATACAAATTATGTTTTAGTCACAATTTACAAGATTCTTTTTTAAAGAGTGGAAAACTATCATTTAAAGTATTTATTGCTTATTAACACAATTCTTAAGTCTCATAATTGTTTAGTATTCCCAACTCAATAAGGATAAAGATCACTTCCACTTGTTTTGGGTGGTGGTGGATAAGCTATACATTTAACTTTAGCTCACTGAATTACTTTGAGAATTTATGACATACTACAACAGAACAACATTAAGCCTGTGAATGTAACGGTTCCAACCCTAAGGGTTGCAAACAGCCTGTAAGATTTAACTTGACCACTCGACTCAGTTGATCATCTCTTTCTCGGGCAAGTAAGTTTCTCAGCTTTCTTGACCACTGGTCGAGTTGATAAAATGAGATCTTTTATCACATTTTTTATATTAAAAATTTTTTTTCAACTGAATCATTACCAGGGCCCTACTGAGTGGAAATAAATACCCCAATAGATTTCTTGTCGTACAAATTTCAAAGACGACAATGTTAATGTATCCTCTATGTAACCTTTTTCCTTTGCAAAGTTTGTTCACCTGACCTCTTCATTCTATGTGGAGGAAGAGGAAAGGTAAAACAATGAGATCAAAGTCATCATAGTTTATTACACTTTATATGATTCTTTTCTTTTAGGCAGGATTCAATCTACTTTACATAAGTATTTCAGTCGAGACAAATTATTTTGGGATGAGTAAACTTTCCCTCTAACTCGACTGGCGGTCGAGTTACTTTTTAAAAGAAATCTTAAGGGCAGGTTGCAAATATTATCAAGTTTTAACAGAGGTTCAGTATAACAATATTAATACAAGTCTAATTAAAAACGACAGGAATACTTTTTTAGCTTCCTAGTTTTTCTTGTTTACACACAAGAGAACGTATGTCTGGATCCAATATGTGTAAATATTGTCCAAACAATTTTGATGATTGAGCACTTTCGACTGGGCAACAAGCCATTTTCAAGATCAGTTTAGAATAATATTTTCATGCATTGGATCCAGACATATGTTCTCTGCGGAAACAAGAAGAACTCACTAAGAAGTTAAAAAAAAGTATTCTTTGTCAGTCATTTTTAATCAGACATGCATTAACTCTTGAAGTCCTGAAGAGCATGAGGCCGCATGTAAACAAACATGGCCGAAAATCCTAAAACGCACAAGTCTTTCCTGCAATACTGCCAATTTTCACAACAATCTACCCATAAGTAAAAGCACTATAAACATTTGAATGAACAAACCCATTTTTAGCCATTTTCTGCTCAATCATTACAGGACATTATCTGCTCAATCAATCAGCAGGATGTTAAGAGTTAATGAAAGATTGCTGTCTAAATACACACTATGCCAATATTACAGATATAAACGATTTCATTACGATATTCTCTTGATATTTCTCACCTTGTGGTCTGGGTAATTGCATTAAGAGTCCAATAAGAGAAGAAAGAAAGACATGAATCATAACTTCAGAACAAGATGGATTAGACTTTGGCCACTGCTGAGATTATTGAACTATGCAGCTAGGCTCTACCTAAGCAAAGCAGATGAGAAGCAGTTTTGGATGAGTGACAGCAGCAGCAGATTGTTTCTGGGGAAATGGGGGTGTAGCTGGACATAATATATACAAACAATCACATGCCATGCAAAACAGAGGGATGTGGTGTGTGTGTGTGTGTGTGTATGTATGTATGTGGGGGGGAGAGGAGACAAAGAAAAGACAATGAAAGAAATAAACATGTTTGAGGAGGGGACATCAAAGAAATGGGGATGGGGGACATCAAAGAAATGGGGATGGGGAGACAATTCATGCAAGGCTAATGAATAACAGTAGATTTAATCAACAGAAATATCTATGGCATATAAATCCTAATGCCTCCATTATAATGAACACACAGTTAAACGTCTTCAGACACAGTCATCATGGCACGCAATATTCAAAGAGAAACAATGATGCCTTTACCTTAACGATAATAAGTTGCTTTAAACAGATTTTTTAAAATTCATACAAAGAAAATAGAATGTCAATTTCAAGGGAAATAACTTCTGATTGAAATTATCCCCCTTTGACCATTTAAAAAAGAAATTCAATTCACAGAAGAGTTCAACTATTTTTTATGCTAATCATTAAACAGTTCCACTGTCGGTTTCAAGCGGTTTATGAATTTAAGAGTTAAGATATTAAAAGGACATTTTTTATTATTATTGATACTTAAATTTGACAACGGCTCTAAAGAAGAAAGCTGAATATCAATTAATACTTACACTCTGAATTTATCAATTATTAATTTTTATCAAGTAATTTTATATATTATGTATATACAGTGAACCCTCGTTAAAACGGACTAATAAGGGGGGCAGGCAGTTGTCCGTTTTAGCTGATTGTTCAAGTTAACCGATGGTAGCTGTTAATACTGTATATTACAATATTGGATAGTATATATACACCGTACATGATACATCATATAACTATATAAAATATATATATATTTTATGAAATTATTTAACATATAACAAGGTTAATTAGTTCAGGTCTAATTAAGATCTGACTCCTCTGAAAATCCCTAAACCGTTATAAGTTTGTTTACTTCTAAATGTGAAGAAGTAATTGTAGTAGTAATTTTGAAGTGGTTCAGTTACAATACTATGCTATGAATTTTCTTACAAAATACCCTTCTCATAAGAAAATACATTCAAAATGGGATACATCCTGAAAATTTTATTGAAATCGGCCCAATAGTATATTTTTGGTGAAATTTTAAAATGTGTGTGAAAATTGGGCTAAAATTTGCGAATGCAATTTCTTCTAGTTCTCCAGTTTGCGAGTGTAAACAAGTTTTCAAACCCGATTATCTCTGGTTTTATATTGTCTACAGAAATAAATCTTTTTATTAATAACACAAAGATTATTATGATAAAATCAATAGATTTCAAGTTACAGATGTTTTTACTGACACATGAACAGTCAATCTCTTAACTCAGATTTTGTCCATTTTATCTGATATCTGGCTTAACGGGTTCCGTTTTAACGAGGGTTCAGTGTATATATAATTTTTATATATACATTATGATTCGCTACAGATTGACAATGTTTCATTGCCACTGGCAACTCATGAGTTGCCTTTGGCAATGAAAGAGACTGACAATCTGTAGCGAATCCCATAACATATATAAACATTTTATATGCTCTGTTTTATTGTTTTATTAATTTATTCACTAAAATATTGAGCACTATGTACATTCAACATATTGTGTTTCTTTAAAAACACAAAATACACACATATATATGAATTATAAAAGATTTTACTATCGTTTATAATTTCCTTTATGTGTTGTTTTTTGTACTTGCATAACAATGTATTTGTATTGTTTATTCATATTTTCTGCAAAACGGAAGAATGAAAACTTTGTATAGCAGCAAAATTATTGCCTTTATGAAGAGAAATTCAGATTTGGTAAAATGTACAAATGTAAAAGAGATTGCTATAAATATTTCAAAGGAAAAAAGTCGAGCTTTTAATACTCTGATTTTGATCAAATGGGATTAAAACAGTGGCTACAATTCACATATACTAAAATATGAAATTTGTGCCATAGAATCATTTTTGGTTTACTAACGCCAAAGACTTGATCAAAATCTATACAACCAGTGCAGAACCAACACTACTAATTTAAAAACTGTTTTAATTCAACCATTTCTTTGGAATCTAGATTTATAAAGATATAGGCATTTTGTTGTGGGTGTATGTGTGTGTGAGAGTAAGAGAGAACCAGAGAGAGAGAGAACCAGAGAGAGAGAGAGCGCATCAGAGAGAGAGAGATGAACTGTTGAGCATTTGTGCAGTATTGACTTGAAAGTTACTCATCTAAAGTGCCTAACTACTGACATTGATTTTCTTTGTATTCATCTAGTTTGAAACATTTGTTTATTGTTACAGAATGACTGTACAGTTTCCATCCTAAGAGGCAGGTTTCCAATTAGAGAAAATTGCTCTTCTGGGGGTGGGGGCACATCAGTTGAGTAGTTGTCCAATTTTTTATATACATACACCCAGGAAAGATAAAGAAGGTGTTATGAACATAGCAATAGTCAGATTGACTCACTGACCAACACAACTCTTTAAAATTCAAGTTTGCTTACCTTCATTACAAATAACAAAAATCTGTTATTAACTATACAACATTATTTGTGCTGTGTGTCTGACTACAAGGCTAACAGCTTAAAACCATTGGAACACAATGGAATTTTAAAAATTTAAACTTATAAAAGACCCTTTCTTCCTGTTCAACATTTTTGTCTGGTAAAATTTGGTGACCTAAAAGAACAGTGCTTAACGGATCTCAAACATAAAAACCTTTTTGGTTATTCAAATGACAGATATAGATCTTCTCCCTCTGGTGCTCATTTACCCTCTTTGATTTTATACTTAGATAATATAAGCCCTAAACATTGGCGCAGCTCAACCAAATTTGGTATGTATACTTAGTGGACCTAGGGGAAGAACTTTGACTATTTGTTTTTAAAAAACAAACAATTTTTTTAAGGGTTATAGAGGGGGGGGGGGTTCTATTTACAATGTAATTATAATGCTAAACTGAAACTTTACTTTCTGTTCAATATACATATATACACTAACTGGAAACTGCCCGATAGTATGAGAAATAAAATAACCTTTAAAAATGTTTTTTTTGTTTTTTTAAAAATTAACAAACCTGAAAGCAATTTTCTTTTCTTTTAGATAACCTAACTGGCTTTATATATTTTGACAGTTTCATAAAAATCTAAAAAATTCTAAAGTGTTTAGGTGGATGCGAAAACCTCTTAAAAAAATATTTTTGGAAATAATTGTTTCTTCAATATAAATTTCCCAAACACATCTTATAATATAAAAGCCCATGTCACTTGTCTGTTTGTTGGTTTCTGTCACACTAAAGCAAACAGAAAGAGAGTGTCTGTGTGTTCATATCTACATCACTACTAATACTACCACTACTGCTGATGTCTTTGTAGTAGGACAGAAAACAAATATAAACATCTGATTTTTCATGAATAAAATTATTAAATTATTATTATTAAAAACAGAAAATATGAGAAGTTGTAGAAAATCTACATAAGATGCATTTTTTTGTTTACAATAAACATTTATACTAAAATATATTTTTGTATAATATATCTATACATAAATAATCCAATCATTTTTGATGAGTACTATACTAGTTTTACTAATATTTTGCTGTGCATCAAAAGATCTTTATTAAATGTTATGCCAATCTTAAAACTCACATTGCACTGAAAACAACTTGCATTCATCTTAAAACACAAAAAAAGGCTACAAGAATATCAAATACTACCAGGGTTACTAGATTTGTCCAGAAGGGGGGATAATCCAAGCTTTATCTCAGACTTACCCAAGACAGGCATTGGAATAGCATCAAATTTGGAAATCGAGCAAGTCTGGAGGCAGAGGCTGGTATTGAACTTCTGCATCCAGACTAGCTCGATTTTAAAATTCAACGCTATTCCAATGCCTGTCTTGGGTAAGTCTCTGAGATAAAGCTTGGGTTATCTCCCCTTCTAGCCAAATCTGGCAACCCTGAATACTACAACACATGCATCATATAGAATTAAAGACAAGAGACAAAAAAGGCCAAAGTTTAACAACAACAGATACCAGCAATGTAAATATTGTCAAGATTAGTTAAGTCACTGTAGTATTATTATTAATTATTATTATATTATTATTATTATCATCAACTACGTATATACTGGGAATAAAGTAGATGAAGAAAAAAAATCTTACCATCCATTTCGATGTCCATGGATGAAAAAATGATGGAAGAAAGAGAAGGCACAAGCATTAGATCCAATCTCAAAGGAAAATATGAGTGGGCGATAGTATCTTTTCTCTGGAGAAGAAGGACACTACCCAGCAGAATTGAGCAACAAATCATACTAACACTACAACCACTTGGGTGCAAAGGTGGGTGTATATATACATACATAAGTGGGTGAAGGTTAAGGGTACAGGTGATTGACAAAAAAAAACGTTCCTTTTGCAAACACATAAAAGGTATAACAACTTTTTGGAGAAGCTATTTGTTCGCAATGGGTAGGAAGTAAAAACTAGCAAAAAGACATCAGGAAAAATTCAAGCAAAATATATTTTTCAATGTTGAGAAAAACAGATGAGAAAGAAAATTTATGTTTGGAGCTAATCCAAAATCTACTAACATTTAAACTGACTGAATATAGATTTTACATTTATCTTGTTGCGTTTCAAGTATAGTGCATCTGTATGATAAATAATATTGATTCCTAATGCATACAAAGTTAAATATTATAACAATTACTCGATTTAATAGAAAGGGAATATTCCGTGGAGGTTCTTACGTCTTTAAAGAAGTCAGTGGATTAAAAAACAAAAGGAATCGTAAACAGAGTGTTGGAAGAGGAATTACTGTTCTCTGTATAAAAAAAAAACAAAAAAAAAGGCATGGAAAAATTCAAACATTTTCATGTAGTCTTGTGGAATTTTCATCAGAATCTTCTCCATACAAGATAACTTAGAATTTGTTCTCAAACAAATGTATATTTGGTGAAATCCATAATTGGATTGTAATATTTGCATAGAAGTAAAGCTCTACAGCCTTACAAGGTAAAATAAACATCTCTGAAAGTGTGTGCTCAGAACTAGAAGATCAGAGAAGATATTACTGTATGCCAACGTAGAAGCCGACTTTTTAAGGATTATAAAATGCAGAAAAGGAAAAAAGTCTATTTAAATTCTTCAGACTTGATAATCTGATGGAAGTGGTGTTACCATTTCTTTTGCAGTTGGGATGGAGGGCTTATCCTAGTGAAACCCGAATGAAATCCTCAGAATTTTAACCATCGACTTATATGCCGGCATAAACAGTAATTTATACAATCAATAAATATTGCATCTTTCTACAAGATATGCTGAATAATTTCACTGATAAAGTTTTCAAAAAAAGTGTTTTTTTCATACAGTATGATCAACTAAGTTTGGATTGTGGCAATGAAGATTGATATTTAAGGCATTTATTAACACACATGATAAAATTACCTGTGGGTCTAAAAACATTAAATATTTGGTTATGTATAAGACAAATGGCTAACAGAGAAACCAATGGCTGCAGTCAGAATTAACCTTTAGCACTCTACATTTTTTCAAGGGCACCAAGATTTTGTGCACTTCGTAACTCTGAAAGCCTTTGTGTTTGTTCTTGTACGACTGAAATTGACAGGACAACACGACCGTGAAATTCAGACATACTATTGTTCGGCGATCGGAGTCGCTTGCAATGGCAGGACAAACGTCCTGCTTGGCGGACAAAGTCGCCTACAGAGTGCTAAAGGTTAACAAGAGAATAGAAATCTAACAAAAGTCTTCCATCGAGTTGCGTATCTTGTTTTTTTTTTTGACACTAAAAGAAAAATGGTATCTCAATAAGACTTCACATGTTACAGACCTTGAAAAAAAATGGAGAGTTACTCAATTTATTCATTTAATAAAGATTTAAGGAAAAAAAATAACAAAATTTGCATTTACAGTTTCAGCATGAAGAGTTTAAATGCATTCTTAATAAAAGTTTAGTATCGTTGAAATTCATCCAGATTTGGAGGTAGATCAAGATTATTATTAGACAAAGGTTTGAAACTTACAAATAGAAATTATATCAAAATGCTGTTCAAATCATGTCAAAGTATTGTGTGGATGGGTTTATTCAATAAAAGCGTTTATGAAGAAATTTGGTATTAATTATGAAAAGTCCAAACTCATGACAAGAAGTTGCATTAGGTGATTTTGGTAACCTTCATTCATTCCATATCAATAAAGCACTAGTTAAATAAAACCAGGGTTAGTAGAAACCAATACAACTAAATAAAACAGCCACCGTTCAACAACTTATCATAAAAAAGAATCATTACCTGAATGAAATGAAAATTGAATACAAAGAATCAAATGTTTCATGAAACATAAACACAGAAAAAGCAAAAGTGAACTCAAAAATCCAAAGGAAAATGTTATTCAACTGAAATACACAACTGAAAAAGTTAAAGAAGTTGCAGAAGTGAGCGTTAGGTGAGATGGGGCGGGGCTGGACTTGGCTGGGCCGGGGGGAGGGAATAAGCCACAACTAATAACTAGTCTTTCTTCACCTATCAAAAGATCTTCTTCTTAGAAATATATAGGAGGAGGAGGAGGAGTACTTGATGTGTTGGACAGGTTCCAAGATTCGATGCACGTTTATGTTTATGTCATGCGAGTACTCTAAAGCTGGAGAGCATCAGCGCAGTAGCGGATGCAGAGATGCATATCGACTTTAGACAAAACCTGTTGCAATCCGGAGGAGGAGGAATTAAAAAGGAAGGAACAATCGAGGAAGGTTCTTGGAGAGCAACGTGAAACCATCCAGAGTAAATGGCCGATTCCTGAGCCAACACAAGAAGCAGCCACCAGAAAATTGCTGAGGTTTAGAATCATAGGTGCAACATCTATCTATTATGATACACCAACATCCACTGGGACAAATGTTTGTTCTTTGACTTTTAGGGTACATTGGTTGAAGTGAACGAGTGTTTCAAAACATCAGAATTGCATTCAGCTAGAATCAGGTGATTTTTTTTTCCTTTTAGAGTTTCATTTTCGCAATACAGAAAGTGAGGTAAGTGTTGAAAAGTTAGGAGTAAAAAACTGAAGACTCACCAGGAGTAATAGAAGAATTTGAAATCACAATTGCGTCATCCACATTGGTTTGTAAGCGCTGCTGATTGAGGCCATCAAATGTAGTTAACATTACATTCTCCTTCTCCTTCGTACTTTTACCTGCAACAATTTTATTCAAAGTTCACAATACTTTTTATGGGATCAACATTGGGTTACCATATCTTAGGACAATACGGGTGATATCGTTTGGCTTTGTTTTAGCTTTTTTTTTCTTGTTCAAAATTATGAGTTGTTGTCTTGACCATTCGTTCAAATCAACCTATCAATGGCAAAAATCCAAAAACGTCAAAACAAGAGTAACACATGCTTCCTTATGTCATGTTGCCATTACACAGGTTTAAATTTGGGTGGACTGCTGATCTGATGATCCATAAATCATATGGATACACGGTTTTTGTTTTTGTAATTTTTTTTAATGTTTGTGTATCATTTTCCTATGAGGCAGGCAAAAATCTCATTGAGAGTGAACAGGATTTAAAATACATACCTTATGTTTCCATGCTAGGGAGATTCTGAAGCCGAAGCATTTATAGCTGCCTACAACTGGTTAATCCAGGTTAATCTTCTCAATAAACTATCAATCCCTAAGATGATCTAAGTGAAGATTGGAATATTCAAACCTACTGACAACTTGAAGCAGATTGTTATTCAACAAAAATGACATTGATGTCATGATTTGGGTTTGGATTGATCAAGAAATAAAATCTTTTTCTTCAAAATAAAATGCCAAACTATTTTGCTTGAGAGAAATGAAGATTGAATTAAATAATTCCTCATGAGATATGCCGAATGGATGATAGTAGGGGATCACTTGTATTTAACACTTTATTAAAATAACAATTTTACATAGTGAGAAAGAAGCTCAAATCCATTGTCTATAACTTTGAGAAGAATTGTTAACTTTCCAACTTTTGTCTTCCCATTCTTGATGTTGTTAACACAACGTTTCAGACGATTCATTCTTCAGCTTTCGTCAGCTGTATAATTCAAGAAAAGCCACCTTTTTTTTCCAGGCGAAGAAACAGATTGATCCAGTTGATATATTAATAACTATAACTTTTCTTCCCCAGTAGAAAAAAAAAAGGTTCGCCTCTTTTCTGGAATTATATACCTGATGAAGGGATCAGCTGAAACATTGTGTTGACAACATCAAGGATGAGAAAAAGAGATTTGATTTTCCAAAAAAAGTTAGAAAAGGCCAAATCCAATTCATTACAAAAAAATCCAAAATAAATCGGAAATAAAGTTGAGAGTTTGCCATTTTGAAAAGGTGTTCTAGTTTTTTCTGTGTTTTTTCCCCTCCATCCATTGAATGGCATTTAAATAACTTTCTTTTTACAATATCTTATTTTGAATGTAAAATCTAAAAACAAATTTGATAGTAATTTTAAAGCTCAATTTCCAAATACAAAATTCTTAAAGGAAACTGGCCAGGATTTCAAGCCAATTACTTCAATTCTTGACCTTTACAAACAATTAATGTTGGCTCTGATGAAGGTAGGTGGTAGGGGGAGGGGAGAGTGAGAAAAAAACTCAATCAAACATCAAATGGTTATTTTTGTTGAATGGGTTAAAAGGGTTTTAGGATGTACAACTCACAGGCCTGACAAACGGTTTCAAGCTGGAGGACCAAAATCACCCTTCCGACTAGCTACGGACATGCACATTAAGTGGAATCAAGAAATCAAATGTAGTACCATTGGATGTCAGGCTGGATGGACCCATAACAGAAGGGTTGGTTGATATTCCTCGGCTGCCCTTGGGCCGAAGACCAGGGATCTTCACTGTGGTCCGCACCAGATTAATCTCCTTACCATGCACTTCATCCATGTAATCCTGAAGCAGAAGAAAACACAACGTAACACTTGGCCTTTATCTAGAGCAAGGCTTCGCACACTATTTTGATGGCAGGCCAGATTAGAAATGGAAATGTTTTTATATCATGCGGGCCAAGGTTAATAAAAAAAACAAATGAAACAATGATAAGGAAACAGCTTGTGTAGGGTTAAAATAGTTTTATAAAACATTGATTCATTTGTGTGGCCACTGCAAAAATGAGACCGTTGCTCTATTTTTCGATACTGAATTTTATTGTTTGCTAAACAAAGATAAGGAAAACAAAGAATTTTTGTATGCAACGTCACATATTCAAGGAAGTCAGTTGAAATGAGAACGTGGGCTGGATTTGGCTCGCTGGCCGGAGTTTGCCGACCCGATTTAGAGGATCAAATATTTTCTTTCTGTATTTTAACACTAAAGTGGTATTTTAATAAATTCAACTCTTATTTTACAGAGCTTTCTAAACAGAATGACAATTATAATTCCATCAAGAAGAATTTGGATAATGACAAGCATTTTCTGAGGAATGGCAGAATATCTTGAAGGAATTGTCTTCTTGGTTATATCAATCTGAATTGAAGGACTTTTGTATTTATATCAAGTTAACAGACATTTTGTGTAAAACAAACATTTACAACTTAGAAACAAAGTGTTATTGGTGGTGCAGAGTGGCCCAACTGTTAATGACATGGAAACAGTGGAAGTAGTTTGTGATTACTTTGCACTAATGGACTTGTGAAAGACATGAATTCAACAGAACCAAAGGCATAAGTCTTTATTATACTTACATGCAGGCTGGGATGGTAAGTCAAGCGTCCATCATCCAGTAGTGTCACATACTTTTTCTTCCATTCTTTATTCAGACCATGACTTCGTTTATATAAATAGCCCTGAAAAGCAACAGAAAAACACAGTTAAATTGCATCACGTCTTCAGAAATCATTTACAAACATCCTTTCTCAAAAAGGTAAGGGAGAAAAATCATTAGCTTCCAAGGCAAGAGATTATCATAAAACTTGAGCGCTTCATAGATTGATTTTAAATTTTACTACTGATATTTTCTGATAAGTTTAATAAGAGATGAAAAGTAAGGTTTTTTTAATGTAATGTGGAGCCTTGTGAACTATGTTAATTCATAAGGGACATAATCAAAATGGGCTTAAGAAAGTTTTGGTAGCCCACAGCAAGATTAGCAAAATTAAATCTTAACCCCATTAAAAATCATTTAAAAAGCTGAAGAACAAAAAAAAGATTTCTTTGAAATTCAAAGTTGTGAAAAGACAGAGTTATGAATTTTGTAATAGAAGTTAATTTTGGATGATGAATATTGTCATTAAAAACAGACTGAAAGCTGATTTAAGTATGACAAAAAGATTTTTCACAACTAACCTTATACTATTTTCTTTCAATTAAAACCAAAGTTAAAACTTCAAATATGTATGCAAAAAATGAAAGGTGTATCTAGTCTACAATCTTGGACATAAACAAAAACATAACGTGACATATTTTGTGTGTTACAAAGCAACGGACACTGGCTTTTATATAATAAGATTTTAGGTGCTTTAGTTGATATTTTTGTCTTTATAAAAAGATTTCAGAATATGAATAATGGAAAAAAGTCTCCTCACCTGTTTGATTGGTATAACTCGACCACTTCCTAATTTTTCTGTTTCCAATTTTTTGTCATCATCCTTTTTAGGCTGTATGAAGATAAAATCAAACTAAGAGACTGCTAACAACATGAGTTAGAAGACAAAAAAGGAATTCCAATAAACAAGGGATTGTAACGAGAAAAGGAAAAAAAAGGCTTCCAAAACATCAACTATGTCCAGTCACACACATCAGTCTTCATTTTTTGTTTTGTTTTTTTGACAATGAGTTTTTCTAATAAAGTGATTCAAAAGGAGATTTTTGTCAAAAGGAGATTTTTGTCAAAATGATTGCATGAACAATGGATTGAAAATGAAAAGTTAAAAGTTATTGCCTGGGATAACAAATTTAGGTGGAAACCTTTGTTTAACCTGCTCAGCAAAAAGAATGGGGATGAATATATACACGCACACATTATATATATACATATATATATAATTTTGAGTTGTTAGCACCATTTATAATAATGAGATAAGAATTTTTATGCAGATGACTGTAATGAAGAGTTGTTAGTAGCTATGAAGTGAATGAATATTTTTCGGAAATGCTTCGATCTAAGGGCAACGGAAAGAATGGTACAATGAGAGTCTTCTTGGCAAGGAGTGCAAGAATAAAATGGAGTCTCTTTTATCATCAGATTCAGCTCTAAAAGAAGAGCATAAAACCGTATTTTGCCTTTTTTTTAAAGATAGGCTCGGAAATACTTTTAATAAAATTATGAGATGAATAAAGACAAGATATGGAAAGAACCATTTTTTAAAACAAGGATAGAGAATTTTTGAATGAGATTCTGAGTATTTAAAAATAAAGTAAAATTATTAGAATTATTGGAATAAAGAGCTATAAACACAAATTGATTTTTATCTTAAAGGTAAATATTATGAGGCAGATGAAAAGAATTTCTGCTTCAGGTTCGTATGAGATTTAGTTGTTTATCAAAATAAACATTTTCTTTTAATAAATCAAATAATGGTGTTTTATGAAATTATGTACTGTTCCTGTACTTTGACAAATAAAAGACACCTATCGATTGTTCGGGATATATAAGTCAATAAAAAAAAAAAAAAAATTCTGGTATTGTTTATGTGAGAAGTGCAGAGTGGCATAGCGGTTATCGGCATGGAAAACGGAATTTGCAAACTGTGTTCAAGTTTCGATCGAAACTGCTTATATTTACTCTGCACTAATGCCCTTGGGAAAGGCATGAATCCACTTCTCTTCCCAGCTAATAGTAGGGCAGTTGGAACCCTTTAGGCAGTCCATCTTGGGTGTGGGTCTGGCAACTCCACCACGTAAAACCTACTTGTTACTGAAACCGCAATGCAACCCTATGCTCCACAAGGAGCCTAAAGGAAGAAGGAAAAAAAGTGTTTGTGAAATGAATACATAATCTAGTCCTCTTTTGAGACAGCAACTCAAGAATGAAGTGTCATTGGCTGAATCTTGATGTTGCAACTGGTGTGTCCAGCCAATCAAGTTGAAATTTAGTCAAGCAACATCTGAATTAAAATGCAATTTTGCCATTGAAACAATGACAGAAGAAAAAGGAAATGCTTATGGAAGTCTATTTAATTTGCAGAAGCAATGTGTCGGTGTTATAAGAAAGATCTTATAACGAATCTAATTATTGCTGCAATCAAAAGGATATTAATAGCAATAGCTCTTCACCAGTGATTATCATCATGAAAGATTGTAGCCTTCTATTAAAGAAGAGTGCATCAATTTGCTTTTTGTTGATGTTGGTGGAAATACCATTACAGATAGGAATTTGGTTGAGCTAGGAGGAGGGAAACTGTGCCAAGAAGGTCATTTTTTGTCATCTTGCTGGTCCCAAGCCCTGGTAAAAGAGGACGGTTAGGCATGGGGCAATCAACTGCACCCAGTAAAACCTACTCGCAACTGAAACCACAACAGCATCACCCCAATGAGAGCCTGGCTGGGAGGATTCCTCAGGCCGGTGAAAGCCCACGGAAAGTCAGTTCGCCAAACCTTCTAATGACAAAGATAAAAACTAGGATAGGGACCTGGACAAATCAGACCCCTTTTTAAGATTACGAAATCAGTTCAAGTAGTGGACTGGAATCCACAGGAGAAGAGCAGATTTGGGAGGCAAGAGCAGATCAGTCGCGAGTGGGGCAAAGGCGGATGGATTGACATGGGCCCAGCTGAGGAGAGTTGCCCAGAACCAAATCCGCTGGCATCGTGTGGTTGCAGCCCTATACTCTACAAAGAGTCTACAGGAATAAATATAAACACATCATCTTTGTTGATGGAGAGAAACTATTTTTGGCTCAATCATTTTGCAGTTAAAAATTCGTTTTTTGTAACCAAATTGTGAAAATGAGCTTGAGAAACTATTCAATTTTTAAAAAAAAAAAATCTCCTGTAAAGCAAGAAATTTCACAGGTTAACGAGCCTGGCAGCTTTGTGACAATAAGTGAAAGTTGGCGTCATACAATGAACGATGTGAGCACAACGCCACAAGCAGGACAATTTAAGGCGGTGAGGAGGAGTAGGAGGAGTAGGAGAACGACGATGACACATGAGACGATGACAATGAGGCAACAGGATGAAAATGCGACGAGGCTCTGCTTTGATGCAGTCACTAAAAGACAATAATACAAAAGTACACAACGCAACAGAAAGCAATACCAATGAAAGCAGTGCACGAAGAGAAATAAGTAGAATAAATAAGGGTAAATATTGATGTTGTAATGAAGGAGTCGCGATCAAAAGAAAAGAAGTCGTAATGACAAACATAAGCAACAATAATCAGGACAAAAACTGAATGCAATTAAGTTGCACGATGAAAGAAAGGATTAAAATGGCAAAAGCTTTTTTGGTTTCATGATGATGCACATGATAGACTGATGGAAGTTTTGTTTAGGGTTGGGTCAATGCATTGAGGAGGATGAATACAGTTGAGTAGGAAATATAGAGGCAATGATATTGCCTGACACTGCATCAGGTTGACCAAGTTAGATGTGAGAGTTTTCATCGTAGTCATCCAACCAATTACTTCACCTTGTTCTCATCACCATCAAATCTGGTCGAATCGTAACATCAAAATTTCTGTCTAATAGTTTTTAGATTGATTTTTAATCAATTAAATTTCCAAAAAGTTACGGCAAAAAAATCTTTTACCTTCGATCACGCAATATACAGTGCAACAAAATAAGCACGTTCTTTGCTCAGTGCTGCAAGGCAGAAACCAAGTCTAGCTATTTATATTGCCTTAAATAAAACCATGGAATTGACGCACATGTGTGTAAGAGGCAATACACAATATGCCATCAGATGCACATATGCGTATTAAATTTGACGGATTCAAATTTGTGATTATTTGAGTATTTCAATAAGAAAAGATCTGAAGTCATAAACTGAGACCAAGATGAAGAATAGATGAAAATATATATTCCACCCCTCCAATGCAAATGAATTTTCAAGGAACAATGGACGAAACAAAGCCAAAAGGTAAAATTTTGTAGTTACCCCAGAATGAAATAAAATGACAATACAGTTTTAAATGAGGAAGAAGAAAAAAAACTGATACTAAAAAAGAAGAGATGGAAATCAATGCGAAAAAGAAGAGAAAGAAAAATCGTGATTACAAAAATAGAAGAAAAAAGAAAGTTTCCATTTGTTGACAGCCTGGCTAAAAGAAGGACAACGCACAGACGCAGTTCAGAAATGAGATGAAGAACTAGAAGCAGCTTTCGATTCCAGAGTTTTATTAGGGTCGATCAGAAGTATTTTCATTTTTACAGACCTTTACTCCAAAGCTTATTTCATGTACATGTAGTATAAAGCGGTCTGCGTTTCTTCTGGTCGCCGTGAGAGAAAGAGATGTTGAGAGAGAGAGGGAGAAAGAGAGAATGCAGATGATGATTTCTTCCGGGTCTGCGGGTTAATGATGATGATGATGATGACTCTCGGTTCGGGTCTGCTGACGGGAGCTGATCTTTCTGTGGAGGGAAATTCATTTCGGAGAAAATGCTCTCCCACGTGGGTGAAGAGAAAAGACAACAAAACTCGGGTATCTTCAATCGGAAATCTGTTGTTTTATTTCCGTATATACAGATCCTTTTCTGGGCCGGTTCGCGGATTACATTGAGGTACGGAATCCTGTTGCATTTGGTTTTCTAAATGAGTTGGTCACTTTTCAGAGTTACTACTACGAAAATCAAGGGTTCCTCCTGTTTCGACCTGTCGCTGCTGGATTCAAATCTCAAACTGGTAACTGATTCTAACCGGCTTTCGCACCCCTCCCCTTGACGGGGAGTGGACCTCTTTGTCGATCTGTTGCTAACCGCTACAGATCTCAACTCCCCTATTTTCAAATTCGGCTCCTTTTAACGGTTTCCGGTAACCCGATCTGTCCAGTTTGTTACGTACGCAGTTTAACACAGCTCCCTCCTATTTTCAAATCTGGCTACCGGTAACACGATCTGGGTGTATTTCGTTACATACACATCTGAAGACTATCTATGACTCAGCTATATTATTATTGTTGTTTTTGTTAATAATAATAACAATATTATTACTATTACTAAATATCATTATCAATACTAATCAGCTGTACCTTTTGTTTCAGATGTTATAATGGCGGATACAAATATTGGGAGTCTGGCGATTTTGTTGCATTGTTTGGAACTGGGCCTCAAATCCGCTGAAGCTGTTGTGGTTACAAACTGCTGAGAAGAATCGTCTGGTAGTAAAATAACCACCCTAACTTAATCGTCCAGGGCAGGGATAGGCAAACTACGGCCCGCGCCCTCATTCCATCCACCCCACTGATTTTTTTAATATATGACATTGCATACACAATCTTTTTTCCTTATCTAACTTTTCTTTAACAAATAATAAAAAACAATATCGAAAAATAGAGCAAAAGTTTCATATTTGCAGTGACCTCACAAATGAATCAATATTTTATAGCTAAAAATACTTTAACACAACGCAAGCTGATTCTATAGCCTTGTATAATCGTTGTTTCATTTTTATTATTCGCCTTGGCCCGAAAGGCATGAAAACATTTCTAATCCAAAAAAAGGTTAGCCGACTCCTGGTCTAGTGGACAGTGGCCTGGGCAAGCCCGGGTATTGCCCGGACACCCAAAGGTTTTCCTCGGGCCTTGCCCGGACTCGCAAAATACAATCTTAATGTTAATATTATTACTTATATAAAAAGAATGCCCGTCCTCAGTTTTCTTTGCCCGGGCTGGTACAAAACGCTGGCGTTGCCACTGCCAGTGGACAGCTTATTTTATTCCTTGTCGTGATTATTTGTGATATAATCCGCAAAGGCGCTAGATCAGTGGTTCCCAACCGGAGGTAATTTGGGTAGTCCAAGGGGGAATAAGGCTATTAGGTAAAAATAAAAGTCCAGTCTGGAGATAAGGTTTTCTGCACTTCTATCTATCAAGTCGAAGGCTCGAAATAAGCTCCAAGTAGAGAATGATTTAAGATGTGCTCTTTCACTAATAGACCCATAAATCGAAAAATCTAGTAGCAAAACAACAAGAACAGAGATCACATTGATGTGTATATCAGTTACGATAGCAGAATTTTTATTTTTTTTGTAATAAATTGGAATTTCAAATGATGTGTTCTAATTATTTTCGCTTGCTTTCTTTGAGTAACAAATACACAGCAGCAGCTGTACAATTATAAATTTAAACTAATTCTTAGTATGAAGCTGTCTAATTATACGCAAAATAAAGTTATTATTTGAAATTACTCTTTGTTGCAACTTAATAAATGGAAGGGGGGTATACTAGTAATCTTATTGACAAAAGTGGGGAATGACTCAGAAATGTTGGAAACCACTGTCCTAGATATTGTGTAAATATGATTGTTATGATGTGTGCTTGTAGATACAAATTGGATACTTTTTTCTCCACTAAAATAAATGTTCAAATATTCAAATCAATTCCTTAAATGTCAGGCCAGGCAAACACATGTTAAACATGTTTGCTTGCTTATTGAGAAACTATTCACAAATGACAATTGGCACTTCATCTCATGTTCCACACTGTTTGCACGTTTCGTTCTGATTAAGTTCATTCTGCTTCATTCATTGTGACCCACTGGAATGGCCCCACCCACTTGTGACATAGTTTCTTTGTTCAGTATAATTGTTTGGCCTCTGAATCGGTCGGAATGTTATAAGTTTCAAATTATTACAACACATCAATGAGCAAAGCTATTACTCTAATAGGGAATGTATTATTGAGTAAAGTGAGAAAAGCAGACATATTGTACTTTGTGGCGATGGTGTTTATTATATGTTCACACAAGATGCCTGGGGTATATCGCTGGAAGTTGTTATTATTAACATCTTTTTGTCACACATTAAATGGTATTCAATGGTAATGTCTCCCTGGAACTGGTGACAACAAGTCTCCTCAATTTTCAAGGACTCTTCTCATGATCCTGACACACTGATTTTCAATGGTGATGTGTCCCTGATTGATTTTCAATGGTGATGTGTCCCTGAAATTGGGGACAAGTCTCGTCAATTCTCAAGGACTCTTCTCATGATCCAGACACCGATTTTCAATGTTATGTGTCCCTGAAATTGGGGACAAGCCTCGTCAATTTTCAAGGACTCTTCTCATTATCCAGACACTGATTTTCAATGTGTCCCTGATTGATTTTCAATGGTGATGTGTCCCTGAAATTGGTGACAAGTCTCCTTAATGTTCAAGGACATTTTCTCAGGATACCTCCACCCTAATCACACAGCTCAGAGTGTAGTCAATTAGCTGCCGAGTGCACGGGGAAATTTGTCCTAATGAAGAGATTTCCACACTCTTCGCTCATACCGGGAATCAAACCCAGAACCTTTTGCGTGTGAGGCAAACGTGCTAACCATTACACCATCCGGACGGACATTATTATTAATATATATTTATTTTTTACATCCTATAGAGCCGGGTCCAAAGTATGGCCCTGGCCGCTTTAGGGGAGTTTTCATTTTGTCGACAGTACTTTGCCTAGTCTGTTCGCTGTTCCGAATAGGGCGATCTTTTGGACTACGAGGATGTTGATGTTAACTGAGTGACAGCAGGTCTCCTCAAGTCTCCAGCCTCCTCTCTCCTCTCCTCCCGCGGTCCACCACAATGCTGTGGTTTGCACTTTCTCACCAGATGTCTGGTGGTCATCTCTGAAGGCTGAGTGACAGTAAGTCTCCTCAGGTCTTCAGCCATCCCCTCATCATCCTCACATATCACAGCAGCGCTGTGGTTTGTAGCATACCAACCTTCTCCAGGTTTACTTACTCATGTTTTCTTTATTCTAGCTGTTAGTCCACTGATGACAACTGGAGGTCGTAAGTCTCATATTTCCAGTACTCTCCTCAGTATTCGCGCAGACCCCAGTAGTGCTGTGGTCTGCATGGTCTCTTCAACTCCTCCAATCTTGACTGCAATGTCTTTGGCACAGTTCCCAGTGCACCTACTATTATTCGTACTACTCTGACTTTCGGGTTCCATACCTTTTTCATCTCCCGGGCTAAGTCCTGGTATTTTCCTAGCTTTTCACTCTCTTTCATATCCACTCTGTGATCCGCAGGTACAGCCACGTCTATTATTTGGCAGATTCTCTTGTCCACGACTACCAAGTCCGGTCTTCTTGCTTGGATGGTGTGGTCGGTTTGGGTGTCGAAGTCCCAGACTAATTTGTGGCTTCTACTTTCCAAGACAGTCTCTGGTTTGTGCTGGTACCACTTGTCTACATGGTCGAATCCCAGTCGTTTGCACAGTTCCCAGTGTATAACAGTTGCTACCCTGTCTTGCCTGTTCTTGTACTCCTTCTGGGCTAGTTTACTACATTCTTTGATTAAGTGATTTACAGTCTCATCCCTTTCTCCACAGAGGCGGCATTTGCTGTTTGTCTGGGTTCTGTTGATCTTCGCCTTGATATAGTTTGTCTCCATGCATTTGTTTGGGTTTTTTTAATTCCACCAAAATAAGTTTTCAGTGGCGGATTTAATTTGCAATGTAAGTTTATGCTAAATTTGTCCCCTAGTTTGTGTCCGGCAGCATTCACGCTTGTTTGTTTTTTAAATTTTGTTTTTGTTTTTATTATTTTGTAATAGTTGTATTGTTCTTTGAATTCAGCATTTCTACTACGCCATCAGAACATAAAATTCCATTTTTACTACGTCGTCATGTGGTAATCTACTTAATGATAATATAGGTGAGTGGCGTCCCTTAGCGTGACAGAAGACAAATAAATAAATAGACATGGCGTATTATTAGAGTTAGCGGAGAGATGCAAGGGAACAGACTGAACTCTCGTCGTGGTGGCTGTGATGGTTTTAGTCCTGCCATTTCTTATTAGAAATCGTCAACCAAAACTGTCACCAAAACTGTCAACATAGGTTTCTTCAGTTTTTAAATGGGTTCAGTTCGTCTATCTGTCTGGCTGACTGACTATCTATCTATGTATGTGTCGTGCGTACAGACCGCACCAATGGCGCTAGAAGGCTGACAATTTAAACATTTACTCTTTATTATGACAAGAGAAAACGTTTTATTTGTTTTTTGAAAGTTTCCCCCAAATAAGTTTTTAGTGGGGGATTCAATTTGCAATGTAAGTTTATACTAAATTGGTCTCTTGGTTTGTGTCCGGCAAGCGTAAACGTTTGTTTTTTGAAAATTCGGACCCAAACAAGTGGCGAGAGAAGTAACTTATTCATCACTCACCCCAATTTTTTAATTCATCACCCCCAACACGGCATGCTGCCAGAAGACATTGGTCACGTGACGGTTTCTATTGAGTGACTAACCAGACCTGTTCTAGAATATTTAAGGAACATCGGGGCCAACAAGTAGCTTCCTAATTTGCCCAGTTTTTTTTTTTACTTCTGCTAACAACTGACATAGTTTCTATGTTCACTTTAAGCTTTGCCCAGTTTTTGTTTTACTTCTGCTAACAACTGACATAGTTTCTATGTTCACTT
>VCCN01004895.1:2185527-2201536 GCA_006491835.1 Architeuthis dux
TAATGGTGGATACAAGTATTGAGATTCTGGCAATTTTGAGGCCTTATTTTAGACTGGGCCTCAAACCTGCAGAATTCGGGAAGTGGAAGGAAATGAAACAATATCTGATCATACTGCCAAAAACTGGTTTAAGTGTTTTTAAGGGTGGTGACTTGTCCCTTGAAGTAAAGCACATAAATTGATGACCATCAGTTGTCGATTATGATGGTTTAAAACACAAGGTAGAGAAGAACCCGACCACCAGCACTAGAAAACTTATATTAACTAGAAAGCACTCAGAGAGTGCAAACATTCTGCCAATGTCATTGTCAGGAGAAGTAATTGTGCATGGATCCGCCCAAAAATGTAATCACTTCCATGGCCCACCTTTCCCCAAAATGCCATTGAATTTCATTTAGAACTTTTGGAGATATAGTGTGGACGGACATGAAATTTTGGTGATATTATGTGGTGTGGACATATAAGTACAACATAGGCTAGCGTCCACCCTTCCACAAAATTTCATTGAAATTCATTGAGAACTTTTGGAGATATCGTGTGGATAGTCATGAGCATATACATAAATGTATGAAGAAAAAAAATCTCTCAATCAAAAAAAGAATCTTGGATCCACCCCAAAATTTAACCAACTCTCCCTTATCCCATCCTTCCACAAAATTTCATTGAGTACTTTTGGAGATATCGTGTGGACAGAGACGGACACGACCAAATACATATTGATTGGCAGAGGTAAATAATATAGTGGAGTCATAGATAGTCTTTAGATGAGAACATGAAATAAGTTTTGGAGTAAAGGTCTGTAAAAAACGAAAATATTTTCAATAGACCCTAATAGTCAATTGGCGCAGCAGGATAAATGAATGGGTTTCATAAAGGAATTTGGATGAGTAGATTCAAATTTGCAGAAGGGTTTTGTAAAAGAAGTGATTATAGATTCTGTTTGTCAAATTTATTGATTAAACTTTAGAACTCTGGAGACGACTTTGTCCCGAGTAAAAAGTTTGTCTGCTACTGCAGGCAACTCTGATCACTGAACGATAGTGTTTGAATTTTGAAGTTGTGTTGTCATGTCAATTTCAATTTCAATCATACAGATATACAAGGCTCACAAAGTTACTAAGTGCACAAAATCTTGACACCCTTGAAAAAGAATGCAGATTGCTAAAGGTTAAAACTGAATTTAAGAGTCAGTGTTGCCAACTCAAAAAATATGTTTGACTGCCAAAACGTGCTAATTTTTAGCTATTTTAGATAGCCAAATATGATCAAAAACCACCCAAAAGATGCTAGAAATGATTTAAAATAGCCAGAAAATGGCCAAAATGTTTAAATGCAAACTCGCTAATTTGGCGCTTTTTTGCACTGCCAAAACAAGAAACGCACTGAATCTAGCGCGAAATGCGCTATATCGGCAACACTGGTCCTAGTCGATAGAGTCAAGAATCTGCTGCCTTGCACTAAGTCTGGTCAGTGAGGTTGCTTTTCATTCCACAGGTAAATTTGAATACATCTTCTCAGCCATTGGAACTTGCAAAGCTGCTCTCATGGGCTTTCTTGTACAGAACTAAATTGTTCCACCAAAAATTTACATTAGCACAAATATTTAAGAATTGTAATTAATAGATATATTATTCGATGACACTTTCAAAGTGACAGGGCAGATTTTAACGCTGATGGGGACCAGTGCAATTTCTTGGGAGCCCTTCTATTGTTGTATTTAGCTATTACTTTCAAACAAATCAATACAAAAATGAAATATTCATAAACTTAAGATGTTTAATTTAATGTAAAGTCCTTTATGGATCAATAATCTATCGCTATGTAATATAATAAATCCTCAAACAAATTGAAAAATATTGAAAATAAAAAATATTTTTTAAAGACATTTTTTTGGGGGGGGCCTTAAAATCTGGGGGCCCTGTGTAGTTGAACTGTTTGCACTGCCTTAAGGGTGGCTCTGCAAATTTTATATATCATATACATAATTGTTGTAAAAAAAACGTCTGACAGATCTACTGTGACAAAAACAAGATGAAAATGAATTCTTAATGAATTGACATGAATAATGAATAACAAAATCAAAAGAAGGGGATCCTCAAATAGGAAAAAGTGGGTTCACAGGGTTGATCAACAAGATCAAACATTGGGAAGAGAAAATACAAAGGGAAATAAAGACCCTAAAAATGAAACACACGTCAATTAGCAAATTGGGAAGAAGAGAAAATTTGACACAAACAAAAAAAAAATACATTTTTTATATCACATTTTTTAAGAAAGAAAAAAAATCAAATTTTACTCTTATTATTGATAAATACTTATAAATTTATTAAAAAAATTCTGATAAAATATTTTTATATTTTAAAAAATATTGGAAGATACTGTGTATGAAACTTAATTCTCAGAATATTTTAAGAGACTTGAAAAAAAAAAGAAAAAAAAGCAAGTCTGGTAAGTCACTCAATAGAAAGCATCACATGACCAACGTCTTTTGGCAGCATGCCATGTTGGGGGGTGATCAATTAAAAGATTGGTAAAAAGGGAGTGATCAATTAAAAGATTGGTAAAAGGGGTGAACGATTACTTGTCTCGCCTTTTGTTGGGCGGTGATCACTAAAAAAATCAGAATTTTCAATAAACAAGCGTGAACAGTGCCAGACACAAAGGGACCAATTTAGCATAAACTTACATAGTAAATTGAACCCCCACTAAAAACAATTATGGGGAGTTTTTTCTAAATATAATAAAGAGTAAATGTTTAGATTTTCAGCCCTATAGCTCCAGTCTGTACGTGCAACATATAGATAGACTGCCAGCCAGAATCACTGAAGAAACCTATAGTGACAGTTTTGATTGATGGTTTCTCACAAAAATGGCAAAGATTTCTAACTAAATTAAAAACAAAAAATCTTTCAATTTAAAGCATAATTGCAAAATATTTATAAGACAGCAATTTATAAAACTTTAAAATATCCTTTGTAGAAAAGCGCAGCCAGGATGTTGAAAATGGCCTAAACAGCCGTAACATGTACATCAGAAGGCATACACTAATACACAAAGTGGAACTACATTCATAAAAATGTTAATTTAGAAATTTGAGAATTTTAATATTTTATAACGTCTAGAACACTGGAATTGAAAATGTTTTTTCAATATTTTTCATTTTCCTAGTTTATTCTTTGTAGAAAAGATTGTTTTCTATTAAGTAATGAAGAGATGTTCAAAGGGGAAATAAAGCATTTTGAAAAGGAGTCTAAATATGAAACAAAATAGAAAGCAAGTTCTTACAAAATGCTAGAGTCATTCATATTTCAGTTTTTACTTAGTAGCCATATTCATAACCCTTTTTTTTTAAAAATGAGGACAAATTTGAAAAACTGAAGTGCAAATCGAGACATGGATTCTTTATGTGAATCTGATAGATTTGCTCCCTAAGCAGCAGACAACCGGGTTTTAATATAGCAAATTATTATTCTAATTTCCTTTGGAGAAATTTAATATTTTTCTGTGTAAACTCTAATACAATTATCCTAAATGTGTTTCCAAAACACTATACCATCAGTGTTGCCAATTCGCTTAAAACATTCTGGCCATTTTCTGACCATTTTGAGCGTCTTTGTGGTGGTTTTTGGCCATTTAATAAAATTTAGCACATTTTGGCAGTCAAACTAGCGCGAAAATATTTTTGGATTTGGTAACACTGTATACCATATGTGATGGCATGTAAGACACCTGGCCTTTAACCCCAAAAATGGCTCAAAAGGTAAACATAACCTTCGTTGTCCAGGCCCACATAGTCCAGAACCTGAGGACGAGTTAAAAAACTGTGATAAATGAGAGGAATTCAGGAAGATGTGTTTTTTCCTTAATATTCCCTGCTGAAATAAGGGATGGGGGTCATATATGCTATCAGATATTGAGTAACTAACCATGATGGCTAATCATCTAGCATTTCCATCTCTTGCATTGGATATTGTGATACCAATCACAAATTATAAACAGGTCTGGTTAGTCACTCAGTAAAAAGTGTCACGTGACCAATGTCTTTTGGCAGCATGCCGTATTGGGGGTTGTCAATTAAAAAATTGGAAAAAGGGGTAATCAATGAATAAATTACCTCACCCGCCTCTTGTTGGCTGTGATCACTAAAAAAGTTCGAATTTTCAAAAAAAAGCGTGAACGCCGCCGGACACAAACAAAGGGACAAATTTAGCATAAACTTACATGGTAAACTGGACCCCCACTAAAAACCTATTTTGGGGTGAATTTAAAAAAAAAAAAGAAGTTTTTTCATTATATAAAATAAGGAGAAAATGTTTAAAGTTTCATCCCTCTAGCTCCATTGGTGTGGCCTGTATGGGCAACACATAGATAGATGGCTAGCCAGCCAGAATCACTTGAAAACTGAAGAAACCTATGATGACAGTTTTGTTCGAAGGTTTCTAATATTATACTTTTGAAATGAGAAGCTGTCTCAAACACAAAGTGCTGATTAATTGAATAGTTTTAGCTGGTATTCCCAGACAGTCAACACATCACTTAACTTTGGTGATCGTACCAGAACTGGTGTATCCAACACGATTTGGCTGCATGACTGCTTATATGAATTCAGCCATGAACTGAATTAACTTATTCTTGCATATACATTATAGCTTTTAAGAGTTTAAGTTCAGTTTAATCATATATATCATAAATTATAATAGAACAAGATAACAAATGGATTTTATATCTGTTTTTGGCTTCATTATTATTTGCAAATGTTTTTTTTTTATCATTTTATGATTTAAAACTTTTCTTGATATGAAACTGACTTTGAAGATCAATCTTTTTTTTCCTACACATCTCTTGAAATTCTGAAATGATCACTTCTTCATGTAATGACCAGGTTCAAGGTTGCTTAACTTTATAGATCATGGCAACAACCAATGTTTCCAATCTACCGAAACCCTAAAGTAAAGAGCTTTGTTGTCAGGGGGGCCACTGAGGAGTTTCTATTAAAATCAGACAAGCCATCCTCAAATAGTGAAAAAAGAATTTTCTTCAAATGTATGATCTGTCTTTAATTATCATGAGAGAGAAGCACTAGAATGGCCAGATTGTTAAACCACATATAAATTATTAGGTAAAAATACAGTGCTGGGAGCTACATGACCACATACCTTACTGTATCATACCATTGGTCAGAGCCAACTGGTACTAAGACTGTTCTCCTGCACAGACTAAGGAGGTACTCTAGAGTTTTGTGCAAAACCTATGCAATTTAATGTTCTCATTTAAAGAGCCATTTCCTTATTTCAGAGCATTGGGTGAAAAGATCACAAAACATTTCTTCACAAAGAAGGAGAGCTGTGAGAGATCATTCAGCAATTTAAAACTAATTCTTTCATATTTGAGAGCCTCCATGGATCAAGGCAGACTCTGTGATCTTGCTCTGCTGAGTGTGAACGAGAAGAACTGACTTTGAGCAAATCATTGACCAATTTGCATCAGTGAAAGCAATGAAGATGTAATTGTAATTTTCATTTAGTGCCATAATTTGTTAATTAAAAGATTAATGAGCTTGACTTTAGAAATCTCAAGGAAAACTAGCAATCATCAAACTAAAATATGATTATCCAGAAATTCTACAGAACAGCATCACCAATGTTCAATTTTAATTCCCTATTTCCTCAATTGGGTTGAAAGCACTTTTAGCTCAAACATTCCTTTGGTAACAATTAATAGTCAAACTCTGATTCTCTTGAACGAAGTTGTCATCCTATTACAAAGCTGAAATTATGTTGGTCAATCAAACATCTATGTTTTGCAAAGTTATAAGTAAAGTATAAAATCTTATAAAATCCTGCTTCCTTGAACAAAGTGGATTGTATTGAAGATAAAGTGAATAGGTTGATTGGATCACTTCAATATCCCCCCACCCAGTTTGTCAATTGAACGTCCTGCCTTCTAAACCATTCTAGGTGGGGAGGATGTTAAAATGAACAGGCTGATCAAATTTGATATTCAATTCTATTTCAGTAATCACCTCCAACTGCCATGACATTTTTCCCAATGTCTCATTCTGGTTGAACGGACCGTGTTTTGTTACCTTCAAAGGTAAATGGCCAAACACAACCATTCTAGGGAAAAGTCAATTCCCAGAACTGATATCCTGCTCATAGACAACTTTATGGAACCCCAAAGACTTTAGAAAGGCAAACTTTTCCCCTCTAACTTGTTCACTGCCAGAGACGAGATAACTTGTCTTAGCAAGTCGGCAGTCCAGTGTCACTGACGAGATAACTCTTCTTACGATAATGTATTATTCTTTTGCAAGATGGCAGCATCTCCTTATGCAAACAAATGAAATTTGCATATTTACTTGGGTCACATGACAACAAGTGAATGTTTGCACAACTTTTTGCGCATGCGCAGATTACTTTTCCATCTAAATAGGTCAAGTAGTTAATCTGTTCCCTGCCACGGATGAGATAACTTGTCCTAGCAAGTCGTCAGTCCAATGCCATGGACTAGAAAACCCGGGAGAGGAGTTACAATGTTAAAAAACATACTTGGCAGCAAACAGGTTAAGAAGATGTACAAGACATAATATTATTAAATAGCCGTGAGAATTACAATCACAATTTATGAATTGCTTTCAAGAGGTTTTGTTCAGAGAAAATTCATGATAAAAATACAAATAAAAATCATGGGAAAATAGTGCAGCCCTAATGAATTTCAAAGTGATTGGAAAACAGGTAAAAGGACTTTGAATGTGGAAATGGTGAGCTTAAAACTATTAATTTATTTGTACTAAAATACAAAATTTTAACAACTTAAGAAAATCTTTGGTGATCTATCGACATTTAAGGGGATAAATTTTGAAGCTTTCTTTTCAAGTTGTCTTGTACAACAAAAAAATCTTGCAACCAATTCTGAATCATCTTAAGGATGTGAGAAATAATTAAAGCAAATATTTCAGAGAAAAAAACAAAAGCTGGATGATTTGTTTATATATATCATCAAACATTATAAAACAAATTCACAAACGTATGAACAATCGGATGGTATCATTATGAAGGATGAAGTGGTTCACATTTCTGAGGTCACAGTTATTTCAATTTTTTCAAATTACGGATTCTTTAAGTTCATTAAAAATAAAAATTTTGTTTTAATTTCTGTTACTGAAGTGTGCATCCAAGTCCATGCAACTGAGTTTTGAGCTAAAATATCCTTAAAGTTTGTTACAAAAATGTTTTCCATCAAGATCAACATGATAGAATTTGAACACAAGACAAAGATTATCTTTTATTATTTATTTTATTAGATAAAGTATTGCAAACCATTTTTAATAATTTTTTACTACTATTTGCCATCATCTTAATTTTTTAGGTGTTTTTTTTTTAATCACAACTCGGGACCATTGATCTATGGCAGTGAGTAAACAGCACAGATTGGAAATAGAGAATAAGCTGCCAGTGAGACTCAAACTCACTTCTCTTTTGGCCACAGGGGAGCCTGGTTAATCGCACTAGCTGCTTTACCATCAAAGCTATGAGAACTTCGATGACTTCCAGAAGTCAAAATCTAACCTTTAAACCTACTCTCTATTCCCATCTCTCTGGCACCAGGTATGTTTTGGGTTTCTGTAGGTTGACGGCCTGAGTTAAGTTGTGATAAAAAAATAACTAAAAAATTAAGATGAAGGAAAATAGTAATCAAAACTTAATAATAATGGTTTAAAAAACAAAGATGTTTTTTTTTCAAATATATATATATAAACTGGCTGGGAATTTTAGTTGAAAGATCCATAAGAATTAGCAAAATTCATGGACTATTTGTTTTTACATAGACAATTAGCAACAGCAATAACCGTGTTGTTATAGCGTTAATAAGATGCAGTGCTATGATGCAAGAAATTGTGAAGAATTCTTTGGATTCTACAATGATCATGCAGAAAGGATTTTATTTCTTCAGGATGAAAATTTGGGTTTAGACTAAAAATCCGTAATCCAAAATATAAAATAATTGTGGCCAAAGAGGGAAAAAAATGTTGTAATATATTGGAAAAAGGGGAGAGATACAGGAGAAGGAAAAAAAAAACAAAAAAACTTTAAATTTAAAAAAAAAAAACTTTAAATTAAAAAAAAAAAAGAGTATTTAAAAAATTAATGACAAAAATATTTTCTCAAATTTTTTCTTAAAAAAAAAAAATTTAATGAAAAAAAAATTGTTTTATAAATTAGGGAAAAAAAGGAAAAAGGGGAAAAATGTTTGAGGATAAAACTGATGAATGCAGATTTCAGATATGTAATGTCTGCTTACATTGAAAAGATTTGATCTCCGTCGATTTTTCCTACTCTGTGTAGGCGTACTGCTTGGTGTGGGTAAATCTTTCCCATCTGGTTTGTCCTGGAAACGTAGTAGTACATGGTTTATATGTTAGTTCAGATAGCAGAGCAACATAGCTGATCCTTAGTACCTCAAATTAATTTGGGCACAATCTCTATCATGACCAAATCAGCTAAATATGCACACATATAGAGATATATAGTGGATTCCACTTGAGCGGAACACATCGGGACCGCAAATTTTGGTCCCTATAAGCGGTCATTTCCTTTTAAACGGATTTGCATGAAAAGCACAAAATATTACATACGTTTGATTCTGTTCTTGCACAACAGGTCACACTAAGCGGCTATTCTTTGCAACCGACGTTCCATTTAACCGGAATCCACTGTACACTCGTATATATATATGCATATGCACACATAAGTAGATTAGCATGGGTTAGTAATGGTTAGTTACTAGTAGCACTGTAGTCACCACTGGGATATAACAACCATTAGCAGTCATGCAGTCATCAGCACGATGCAAAAAAGAATCTTGTAACAGATTATTTAACACATACATAGATATACATAAATATAATACATATATACACATAGAAAGAGAGAGAGATAGACAGATAATAGAAACATGAAATAGCCATGCAAAAATTAATCTTTGACAAAATGCATGCCGTAATTTGAAAAGCAAAACATTCCCATCAAGCATGCGGACTACATATAAAGACACCCGAGCTGCCAGCAAGAATAAGTCTGGTTCCAATTGAATGAAGACAAAAACGGTTGTTCAAAACATTGACATCTTTCAATTGATGACCTGAAAATTTACTGAGGAAGTGATCAAACCAAAAAAATAGCTCCAACAGAAGATGTTGAATCATTTTGCTTTCGTGGAGATTTTTACAAGTAGAATAAAAATAATGCACTGTGATTTCAGATTTTGTTTTTGTTATTGGGGGAAATGTCCATAAAGTCTATCTATTTTTGTTTAAACAGTGTAATAAAATGGATAGACACTTTGTGGACAATCGTATAATTGTTTCTTTGATTTTGAGTACCTTTTATAATCAGATTCTCATAAAGAGAAAAATCAAACTGAATTTTTAAAAATATATATCAGGATTTATTTTTTAAAATTCTGAATTGTGATTTGCCAATCCAGTGAGTCAAACATATTTTAATTTATGCGTTAATCATTATTAAAAAAAAAAAAAATGAAATGCAAAAGTCATTTGCCTAAAACTGTAGTATCTAATGAGTATGTTTCCTAACTGCATAAATGTTATATTAAAATCTCATTTTACAAATATCAATTTTACATCTTGACAATTTTTATTTATACCCCCCTGCCAAAAAAAAAAAAAAGAAAAAAAAAGAACCCTGTCAATATTATGTTTAATTAATGTCTTTTCTTCTTTTATAAAAAAATTGAAAATCCTTTTGATCAGGGAAGATGATGGACAATGACTCAAGTAGTTTAATGAAGGATCAACTGCTGAGCTAGAAACAACTTTGAGGCACTCGTTTCTCTGACACAAGTAGAAGGAAGAAGAGGGCATCGGTACTTTGAATTCATTTAGCCACACTTGATCGGGTCAGCAACAGTGTGTGGCTCAATGCGTTTGCAGTAATTCGATATATTAGAAACAAAAAAAAAATTAGAAAATGGAGACACTTTATAATGCAAACATTAATCCATAATCAGAGAAGGGTGAAGAGAAATTTTCTCAAATAAAATACTGACTTGTAAAACCAATTGTTTTATGGGCATTTTATGACATAATTGAAATTATAGGCTCTATTTTTCATGCACAAAAAAATCGACAGCAACGTAAAGATAAAGATCAGCCTGTGTCTAAATTCTTCTAAGCATTAATATCTGTTACCCAGCAAACAACCCAAGCTCCTTTGGAAATTCAAATTAGCCATATTTTCTTAAAATTTTGATATTCAAGTAATAAATTGAGATTGTGTTAAAACTAGATGGAGAAATGGAAAAACAAAATATTTTTTAGAATCCATAGTAATTGAAGCCAACGCTCTAAAACTATATATACAGATTTGCTGAAAAAAAGGTTCTCCATTAACTTTAACAAACTCTATCACTGGTGTGGTAACACATAGTTGAAATATGGAGAGGGAGAAAAAAAATACCTTAAACCTTTAGCACTCAGTAGGCGATTTCATTAGCCTAGCAAAATGTTTGTTCTGCCACTACAGGCAACTCTGATCATGAACGATTGTGTGTTTGAATTTCGCAGTTGTGTTGTCATGTCAATTTCTGTCTTACATGAACAGAGACACAAGTTACAGGCTTTCAAAGTTACCAAGTGCACAGCATCTTGGCACCCTTGAAAAAAGAATGCAGAGTGCTAAGGGTTGAAATAAAGAAGATCTTCTGATTTAGACTGTCATGTCCACTTAGGGCAACATTCTGTTGAGTCAATAATTTGTTTTTAGAGCATCTACCAAACTATAAGCATTTCAATAATTCATTGCAAATAGAAATAAAAACACAAGCCAAACTTATGGGTAACAAGGCAAGATATTAAATTAAGGAATCCAAGAGTTCTAATATTTAAATGACCAGGGCCGATTCATTCTACAGCCTTCTTCATAGAATGAATCGGACGAAACGTGTTAGATGGGAAAAAGATATTGGATTGTCTGAACAAATGCTGGAATGTTAAGGACTCTTCTTAAAGTTATAGACAATGGTTCATATAAATTACACTCTTTTTATTTGAAGCAGATTAAAAATAATTTTATCTACATTTTTGAAACAAACCAATTTTTTAATTCACTATGAATGCTAAGAATATTCATGACAAAAGGCAAGAATACTTGAAATGTTGTCATCAGTGGACAAGACTGTACAGTGAGAAACAATATAAAAAGCTAAACTTTGCACTTTATGAATACAAGTGTATCAAAACAATGGTTCACAAAGGTAAATAGACAATATAAATGATGTGGTATAGAATGACATTTCTTCTATGAATAATTTTGCAGTTTCTAAGTTACTAATGTCCAACACTATGTACAATTGAGGACTATTCAGCAGAGATGAAAAGATTTGGCCAAAAAGAAAAGGATTATATTGATTTTTTACCCCTGTTAAACTAGAAAAACAGGCTATGAATATTTATTGTATGTCCATCCTTAGATCTACAACACAGAAATAACATTAAAGTGATTTGCAGTAAGAGATTCACTTTATATTTGGGTTTCATAAAATGAATAAATAGTATTTTCTATTATGTGTAAAATATCATGAATGTATTTCAATAACACAAGTCAATCGATAACAGAGAAACTAAAAAGAGTCTCTCGGCACATTTACATAAAATTTTAATTCAGTGTTTTGAAAAATTCAGAATAATATCCATAAAAATGTTATTATCAGCAACAAAATATATTTTAACTCTTCTACTGATTTCTAAGAATATGAGTGAATATAGAAAGAGTATAGAAAGAGAAATTATGAATAGCAAGTGTTTAATTATTATTATTATTATTATTAATATTAATTTTTGACTAGCATTTTCTTTCATCTTAATTTTTTAGTTGCTTTTTATCGCAACTTTGCTCAGGCCGGCAATTTACGGCAGTGAGTAAACAGAGTGGATTGGAAAATAAGGATAAGCTCTCAGTGAGGGAAGTCTGATTAAAAGCACCATCTGCTCTAAATACGTGAGCTACAAGAACAGCTCAGCAAAAGAATAAAACTAACCCTTAAACCTACCCTACATTCTTCCCTGACCTCTCTCAGCACCATATTTGTTATTGTTTATATACTAATAGTATTAGTAGCAGTGATTTTATCTTTATTAGATGGAGCATTGTCAACCGTTGTTGTTATCATCATCATCAAACTCCAATCCAAGACTGGAGTTGACTTTACTATATAACAAGAACAATCCTCACCAAAAATAGGGGAGTAAACTGACATATAAAATCAACATTTCACTACCGAGATTTGAACTCGCAATCAGGTGATTTCTAGCCTGGTGCGCTAAACTGACAAGTCTTACATACCTCCAAAATTTATAGTAGAATTACACAAGGAAGTAGAAGTAGGAGCAGAGTTTGACTCTGGAAGAGCCAGGCTTGCTATTATTTATTTTTTGATCTGGGTTGTTTGCTCACTGCCATAGAGTGACGGCCTGGGCAAAGTTGCAATAAATGAGATGAAAGAAAATACTAGTAAATAAATTTATAATAATATTAATAATTGTTGACAATGCTTCATCTAATAAATAAAGATAAAATAAACGAGTGTTTTGACTGACTTCATCTTTAGTTTTAACCAGATGCCTCAGATTAAAATGAGACAAATTATTCTCTTCATTGTCATTTCTAAAACCATGTTCAGATAATTGAAAGAAGTTCCAATACAAATATCAATGAAAAATGAGTTTATGAAGAGCAAGTTCGGTCGGTTTCAGAAATCTTGTTATAATAAACTTCAATTAGATATGATATTAATAATGGCTTAGAAAACACATCAATCCTTTTCTGGCCAATTGGTATTGTAAAGTTTGGAGCAGAGCTTCTCATTTCATCAATTTTCTGTACTCAGGTGAGGTGGACATTTGATTGTTGATTCATCCTAATGTGCAATGTTTCAACAAATAATCCTCTTCTTTTTCCCAGCTGATGTCTTGCTAACTTTTTACAAACACCGACAGATAAAGGTCATAGACTTTCAATCCAAAACTTTTCTAGCTTCACTTTAAGAGGAGAGCAAAGCTTGCATAACCATTTTATGATAAGTATACATTTATTTACACGCAAAACACAAACCAAAATATGCTACAAACTAATCATTTTGAATCTTTTAGAAACTACCTATCCTGCCCACCTTTCTGATAAACAACTAATTATGTAAGTACCTAATCAAAATCTATAATCAAGACAAGGAAAAGGTTCCTTCTGGATGATTTTTTCCCCATTGTGTGATATGTTAAAGTTTGCTTTTTTGAAACTTAAAAAACTCTGGGTCATTTTGCTGGTCCCAAGCCTGGGTAAAGGAGTGGGAGTGGGCATGAGGCTGGCAACTCCACCCTGTAAAATCTACTCGCTACTGAAATCACAGCAACAGCATCATCGTCCCAGTCATCTGATCAGAAGAGCTCATGATGCATGCTAGTGAAAACCTATGGAAAGACAGTTCATTGAACAACCGTCTAACGATAGGCAAAAACCAGGATAGGGACCTGGAACATCAGAACCCTGTCCGAGAATGGGAAATCAACTTGTGTTGGACTGGGATCCACAGGGATGAACAGAATTGGTGAGGCCAGAGTAGACCTGGAGAAGATCAGTTGAGAGTGAGGCAAAAGTGGACGGACTGACATGGCTCCAGCTGAGGGGAGTTGCCCAAAACTGAGTTCACTGGTGTGGTATGGTTGCAGCTCTATGACCCACCCAAGGAATTTACAGGAATAAACAAACATAACCTTAAAAAGATAGTTAATGTTGTCAAACATTTTAAACAAGACATATTTGTATAATGAAACACACACTCATACACACGCACACGCACAAAAGAAAAAAAATCATAAATTTTCAATATTGAAAACAAACATCTACACATGATTTTGTTTGAGACATAAAATGAGACGAGGCAAAAAAAACGAGCAATATTTTTCCTTCTCAGCCCAATAATGATGACAGGTGACTTTGGATAATTTCCAGGGTACATTCAACTCCCATGCATTAAAGTTTTGCCTGCTGCAGTACCACACACTCACAAGTGCACATCAAGTTGAAACACGATCAAAGCTCACGCACATACATACGCAATAATAATAATGGAATCACAGCATTCCACTAAATATGAATAGCACTAATTCTAAATACAACCGCAAGATGTTTTTTCTTTTTAAAAAAAGAAAAAAAAAAGGAATGGGGGGGGAAAAAAAGAGGGAAAACGGAGAATCTAGAAGGAAATAATTGAAAGGTTGCAATCTTTTTGCATGAAAGGGAAGGGGAAATAGGAGTCAATTACTGGTCAGCCTATATGCACAAGTGATCAATAGCAGGTCTGACAGTGTCTAAGCAGATCTCTACTACAAGGGGGAGGGGGATACAATCACTTGAGGAATAGTAGCATGACAAGGGTGTGGCCAAAAAAGCAGGTTGGTTCGGGGGTTGTTTTTTCAAGAAAAATAAATTACAAACTTAGAAATAAAATAACAAAATATAATTAAAATACTATTAAGAAAAGTAATAATAAAATAATAATAATAATAATAATTATTATTATTATTACTGTAATTAAATAAAATTATGCCACTGAACAGATGAAAAGTTTGTTTACTTAAAAAAAAAAAATATAAAGAAAATTGAAAAAATTAACATGTAGATAAAGGCAAAATTCCGCTGCTGGATGGACGGACAGATGGATGAGAGACACTTACTATGACCAGGCTGGAGCGGACTTGGGCCATTCTAGTCAGAAGAGGCGTGAATGGACTACTGTTGTGGATACTCAAATCCATCATAAACTTATCCATTTTACCCTACAAAGGATGAGGAGTTCAAACAGGTAAAACAAAATACTAGAAACTAATGCAGTAGTACAGCTCAATACGTATTTTTCAACTGATAACAGTTGTAGTAAACCAATACTGAAAAATGGTACTTTTTTTCCTCATATTTAATCACAAATCTTTTCAATTTGAAGATTAACTGAAACACAGATGTGTTATAATAATAAAAATATATTAAAAAAAAAACAAGAGAATGCTAAAAATAATAAAGTAAGGTTATTTCTGGTAATGAAAACAGAGTTTGCAGTGAAAAAACAAAAGTGAAAGTAGATTTCACTCGATACAAAAAAAACAAACTGGCCAGCAGCATCAATATCATCAAATATGGTAGAAAAACATTTGTTTCTTTCTTCAACATTTGGTACAGAAAATATAAATCATCACATTGATATCAACAAGTAGGTTTCTTCTTGTTGTTTAAGAAGTCGTAGCTTTGTGTCCATAATATAAGTACCGTTAAACAACTTGAAAAAAGCGGCCTCAGTTACAAAGATAATGCATCTTTTCTTAAATTTGTATATGAAATGTATTTACATTTCAAATTTCTATATGAAATGTATTTTCATTTCAAATTTCTATATGAAATGTATTTTCATTTCAGACATTTTTTAAAGACAAGTAAATATTTACTGATATATAATTTTTTCTACGAAATACCCATTGATATTCCCACATATAAAAAGAAAGATAATTTGAAATTATTTGTATTGATTAAAGTTAACATTACTTTTGACGGCAGGATGAGTTTGTAGACCATTATTAAGTTTTGACAACTATTTACCTTCATCTTTTAGTCGTTCTTTTTTTTATCACAATCAATCTATGGCAGGGAGTAAACAGTGCGGATCGGAAATAAAGAATAAGCTCTCATGACTCAAACTCGTGTCCCTCTTCCCAGAGGGAAGCCAGGTTTAATGCACCTGCTGCTATACAAACTTAGCTACAAGAATTTTGTTGGCTTGTAGAAGTCCAAATCCAACTTTTATACCTACTCTCTACCCCGATATTCCCTGCACCATGTATGTTTTGGTTTCTGTACTAGTAGTATCATAAAGCAATTATTTTATTATTTAGAGTTTGTAGATATTCTAAATGTCGGTCTTGATTTGCCTATGTGATATCTACAAA
>VCCN01004895.1:2201589-2213727 GCA_006491835.1 Architeuthis dux
ATCTACAAATGGAGATAACATCATGTGATATCTACAAATGGACATATCATCATCAGTAAATTAAGAAAAATTAAGATACATTTCTCCCCTATGCAAAGCTGATAGCAATTCTATCTGTGAACCTTTTGGTGATCAACAAATGGGGACAATCCAGAAAGTATTTTTAACGAGAGAGGAAGAAGTAAAAAGAAGTGAAGAGAAGAGAGAAAGGTTTATAGAAATTTGTGGATGATAAGTTTGCAGAGAGAGTAATATTCTTAATCTACTCCTCCGCCTCCTTCAGTTGAATTCATCATCATCATCAACAATGACAACAACTGATGAAAGACATTTTTCAATTGAAGCATTATTATTATTATTATTATTTATTTATTCACAATGAGTGCTTGTTGACCTGAAGACTAAATTTATTTAGAAAAATCTTTTTTTTTCCATTAAAAAAAAAAAGGACCTTGTCTACAAGAATTAAGTACTTGAGTTTCTATTTCTTTGTGGCTATAATTTTAGGGGCCAAAGTTAGAGGTTAGAAAGATGAATGAATAATAATAATCTATATTATGATGGTCTCATTTCTGTATGTTTATGTGTTTGTTACTGTAACACAGGAAAACCGGCACATCGTAGTGTAATTTCTGTTAGCGCAATACTGTTAAAATTTTCTAACTTTAAGAATAAAGCAATTTCCAGTTCAATCGGACCAACAATAAAGAGAAATATCAGATTTCAATAAAAGTTATATAATTTTAAATTAAAAACCTTCCTTTAACAATACATAGGATTATTAGTTTTATATTGAGGTGGATTGTTTTTTTTAGGGAACTGTTAAAAATAGGGATTAATAATTGTTTCTTATATAAAGAAATTGTGTTTAAAATTATTCCAATTTCACACATAATAATTAGCAATGTGCATTTGTTGTCTGTCGTGCTTATGTCATCGGTGACGTAACTTAGTAGAAATAGAATTTTATGTCATGTTAAACTTAATAAATTGTATCTTTACTTAATTTTACCGTTAGTTTAGTTTAATATACAGTAAGTATTGAACGTAAACAAGAAAATGCTGTGCAACATAATATTTTTGATATTTTATATGTACAATGCAATTGAAAAATTACTTATTTTTGATGGCAAAGGGGTAAACTAATAATAATAAAAATAATAATAATAATAATAATAAATGGAGGTGTGAATATATTATCGCAAAGAACCTTCATGAATGAAGTTGAGTTTCTCTTGATGACATAGGAACACACTAATCTCTTGACCAATGATGAGAAGAGCAACAAGAAAGATTAAGAGTCTCTTATGTTACACAAGTCTTTGGCCTTGGGCAAGGGACCTTACATCTGCCAGGGATTAAATAATTGTGGAGGCTTTAATGGATAAAGAAATGTTCTTTTTAAATCCTCCTTAACATCTGCTTCCTAACCAGCAAAACATAATTGTCTTCCTTTTATTTAAACGATTTATTGTGGCCGTATAATTACTTGTGTTTCTTGATGGAATGAGGTCTATTCTTGTTTAAGATGATTTCATACTTTTAAAGTATTGCCACCAAAACATTTTAGCTCATCCATCAACTAATCATAAAAGGCAAAAGAAAGAAAAGGTCTCTTAGTGGGAAATGAACTAAAATTTTTAAATAATGATTATAGTGATATCAGCAAAATCAACCACGGACTAAATTCAGTCGCAGGATGATGCAGATGATAATAAACGACACAAAGTTTTTAGAAGACGTTTTGAACAAGAAATTGTTTTGCCAATTCAGAGAATATTTTTTGTCTACCTTTTTTTTCCTTTTGTAATTTTCCAATTAGAATCTTCGGTGGATCCTGACAAAGTTTGAAGTCGATGAATCAATTATGTCTACAGCAATGGGTATAAGTTTACATATGGAAAGAATGATTATGGAAATGAAATAGGCATTGGTTTCTGATATGAAAATATATTTATATCAATGAAATGGACATTGGTTTATATGATATGAAAATGTTTATACCAATGAAATGGGCATTGGTTTATATATGACAATATGTTTATATCAATGAAATGGATATTGGTTTATGATATGACAATGTTTATACCAATGAAATGGACATTGGTTTATATATGAAAATATGTTTATACCAACGAAATGGATATTGGTTTATATGATATGAAAATATGTTTATACCAATGAAATGGACATTGGTTTATATGATATGAAAATATGTCTATGAAATGAGCAGATCATTTGGATAATGAAGACAAAGTAGGATTTGATGACAACGCATGAAAAAGGTATCTATGATTTGTTTACATTTGAAACACTCATCGAAAATTAACTTATTACTTGAATGACAAAATGTTGATCTTTGATTTTTAACTTTTAGCACTCGCGGAACAAAAAATTGTCTTGCCATTGCTGGCGACTGATCACAGAAGGATTGAATGTTTGAATTTCGCAGTTTTGTCAATTTTAGTCATACATGAACAGGCACACAAGTTACAGGCTTTCAAAATAACTAAGTGCACAAAATCTTGAAACCCTTGAAAAAGAAAGCAGAGTGCTAAAGTCAATCCAATACACAAGGCGGACCTACATTTATAAGAATTTTAGCAATTTTGAAATTTGAAGTTTTAGAATTTTAAGAAGATTTAAAAAAATGAAAAACGTCTAGAACTGAACTGAAAGAATGTATTTCCATTTTCATAGTTTATTGGCAGAGAGTGCTAAAAGTTTTTAAAAAAGCTAACCTTCATGTTATAAATTACCATTTCTAGGGAGGCTAGAATTATATACATGTGTTAGTTTAAATTATACTCTTCCTAGGAGTCCAAAAAGTTGCCAGATATTTTATTCCAAGTCGACAGAGCTGAAAATCCAAAATGAATCCCATGACCCACAGTTTGGCACTGAATTGCCAAAGATCATCGTCTCCTTACAATACAGATGAGAAACTCTGAAGAGAACATTGAGGAACAAAGATTAGTTACAGGATATATTGGGAGGGGGGAGTGTGCGTTTAGGGGTTAACATTGATCTACTTTATGAGGAAAGAGACCCCCTGATGAGCTGCCTCGGTCAACCTCAATGTTATGTGTATTATACAACAGACATACACACACACACACACATACATGAAATTAAAGGCATGAAGATTAAGACCCTGTTGTGTAAAATTGCTTTAATTCAATCATTATTAGAGTAAATAATCAATCCACAAATATTAGGTTGTTACACATGAAATCTTACACAGAATAATGTTAAAAGTGAAAGATTTACTAATGTAATTGCATTTTGTTTTTTGCAGATGTAAATAGAGATATAAGTTGTTATTATTGGAAGTTTATGAGCCCTTAACAGCAATAATATCTACCCAAGAATTAAACTAATTTTAGATTTTAAGTACAAATTCAAATTAGGACATAATGCTGCTCAAGATTCTGATAAGATCAACAAAGCATTTGGAGTGAACACTACTATAGTACAAACTGTTCAGCATTGGTTCAATAGGTTTAGGTCTGGAAATATGGATACCAATAATAAACCTTGAGGGTGGCACAAACCTGTTCTTAATGATAAAGAAGAATTGCCAACAACCCACAAACAATGATTTGAGCCCTTTCTGGAGACTTTAGGACTTCAACTTGACCATACCATGTCATCTGAAGACAATAGGAATGGTTAAAAAGTTGGAAAAATGGGTCCCACATGAACTGAACGAAATGCTCCATGACAGTGCTCACCATACTTCTAAGCTTATGTCTAAGCTTAGAGAATTGGGATATGAAGTCTTGCAGCATCCTCCATATTTACCTGACATTTCTCCTATAGATTATCATCTCTTCAAGCATTTTGAACGTCATATCCATAATAAAAAGGTCCAATAATAGGGAAGCCATAATTTGTGCATTTACTGAATTTCTGATCACTAAACCTAAAGAACTTTTATAAAGATGGCATATTATCTTTAGAAGATCGTTGGAAAAAAAGGTTGTTGCTTCAAATGGGTCATATTTTGATTGAATATTTACCATTTTTTGTTGTTTATATTATCCTTCATCTTACTATTAAAAAAAAACCTACATTTCATATGTAACAACTTAATATATATGAACAATAGAAAATCTAATTTTAAAAAACATGAAAAAAAGACGAAGAACCAGCATATGAACAAAAAGAGACAGAAATGTTGTTAGACCATAAAAGAGGAAAATAATTTCAGAATTGAAGTAAAAAATTATAACAAATAACATTTATCCATTAAATAAACTTTCATGGCATTAAAAAATTCATTTGGTTTAAAATTTAAAAAAACAAAACCCAAACTTCTTTTAGATGATCTTTTAGAAAATCTACTTGATTTTAAAATGAAATAAAAACATATTTGACAATCATGTAAATAAATAAAATTTGACCCAACAATCTACAATTAACCAAATAAAAAGTATACACAGCATTTGGTATGATAAATTTCAATAAGAGTAGGAAAAAGAAAAAAGGGTTGGAATATTAGAAGATGAAGGTTTTCCAAAAACGTTAATTCTTTCAGTTTCTGTAAAGTTAAATGCAAGAAGAAAGTCCATGACAAAAGTTGGTAGAGCAGATGAGAACTTTGTATATAAAAGATATAAACATAAATAATTAGAATGAACTTTTACTTATAAGATAAGGTTTGTTAAAAATATTTAGTGTAGTGGTTAGCAGACTCTGTTATTCTTGCATAAGGAAGCATTTTTATCCTTATCTTTCTGTTTTAATAATCATTGGCTGTGTAAAATATATAATTGGAAAAAAGTAAATCATTCAAGAAAATATAAAAGTTTTTTTTAATAGGGTTAAATTATAATGGATGTTAAATTTTCTTAATAGATGTAATATAATTCAATGCATTTTTTAAAACAAATATCTGCACACCAAAATATAGCAGTTACTCAACATAAAACTGCTAATTTGGGGAATTATTATCATTAAAATAATTCTGATCTCCAAAAATTAAGATACATCAATTAAACCTTTAGCATTCTGTAGGTAACTTTGTTCGTCGAGCAAAAGTTTATCCTTCTGACTGATCACCAAACGATACTGTGTTTGAATTTTGTGGCTGAGTTGTCATGTCAATTTCAGTCATACATGAACAGACAAGTTACAAATTTTCAAAATTACTAAGTGCACAAAATCTTGGTTCCCTTGAAAAAGAATGCACAGTGCTAAAGTTTAGAATTTACATTTTTAAATCAAATTATGCCTCATTGCATCATCTTCAATCAGTTTTTGAATGTTTCAATCTATACCATAGTTAATTATAGTTAACACAATAATCACACCTATTCAACTAACATTATTAATATCATCAAATTACCTACAAAATCCATGAGAGTTAAGAAATAAAATCTTTCCAATTAGAATTTGTTAGATGAGGAAATCTGAGATATTTGCACAATCCTTTGAAGTTCCTGCCATTCTTCAAAGTGTAAGTTTGTAAAAAACCACTAAAATAATAAAAGCCTGGCCAAACCCTCTCTCAAATGCAGTCCATATTGGATGTAGAATGTTCTTTGCAGGATGACACAATTCATTCAAATGATAGATTTGGGTGACAGCTAATCAAGGCAAGCATTCATCAGAGGCTCTTATCCCAAAATGAGACTACACTTTTTCTAAGAGACCTTGATTTAACTTTTAGCATACAAACCAAATATTTGCATCAAATAATCATTATTTTGTTTTATTTGGGAAACAATATGTTTTATTTTAGCAAATTAAAATAAACAGTATACCCTGGAGTTGCAATAAGGGATTATAATATAGTTTATTATAAGTTATTATATAATAAACATTCTTTAAATGTGTCAATTTGTTGAAAGGCTTTTTTTTAACCCTTCAACTAATAAGGAAGCTATAAATCCCAAAAGAAAGTCTGGTCACATTGAATATTATAAAATATGAAAAACAACAATGAGAATAATTAATGATAATAATAATAAAATGGATAAATTAGTGAATAATACATGCAAAGTAAATGTGAAACAATAGACAAGGATGAAGAAGAAGATGAGGATAACAATTTAGACAGGAATAGGCTTCCATTAGCAAATTAAAAAAATGTTCAAATATATAAAAGAAGCAAAAAGCCTGTAGCAATCAAGCTTCAGCTTATCATCCAAAAATGGATAAAAAGCATTTTTATAAAAGTTAATGGGTGGCAGCAAATAAAAATACAAAGAAAATAAATTGTTAAATGATTTGTGTTTTCGGATCAAGTTTATATCAGGCACACTGAAAATTGTCGAATTGAAAAGGGACACATTTTGCCTCAATACCGGTTATGTTCGAAGTTACTTACATTTGATAAAAAATTGGAAAAAAGTAAATAATTCAAGAAAATATAAAAGTTTTTTTAATAGGGATAAATTATAATAAATGTTAAATTTTCTTAATAGTTGTAATATAATTCAATGTATCTTTTTAAAACAAATATCTGCACACCAAAATATAGTAGTTATTCAACATAAAACTTCTAATTTGGGGAATTGTTCTCATTAAAATAATTCTGATCTCCAATAATTAAGATACACCAATTAAACCGTTAGCCCTCTGTAGGTAACTAACAAATTTTCCCAGAAAAAAAGTATTTTTTGTGCTTTCAATCCAACCTTCTTTTTCTATTTTTTGATGCTGACAGTTACAGATTGACTGTAAATTTAAACTCTAATAATCGCTATAAAAGCCAAAACCTAATTTTACGAAGAATAGTTGGATTGAAAGCACAAAACTTTTTATTTTTCTGGGAGAAAGTATCTTAGTAACCTTAAAAATTTGTTAGTTTAAAAAACAAAACAAACCCTACTTTTTATCAAATGTAAGTAACTTTGAATATTACTGGTGTCTAGGCAAAATGTGTCCCTTTTTGATTCAACAATTTTTAGGGTGCCTGATGTAAACTTCATCCGTGTTTTCAAACAAAGTTGCATTAAAAATTGTTTTAGTTCAAGTATCACAAGGTGAATAGATAAAGTCTGTAAGGAAATCCTTGGGGAAAAAATGCTGTCAATATTCAATGTTTTGTTATAGATTAACTATTTTTCCATAGCCGTCTCGAGTCATGAGATTTCATCTCGAAATAAACCCGACAGATTATTGGCAGGTGTGGTTAAAGGGCTTATATATTATGCACAGGATGTCCAGCTTTGAAAAAATTGACTCATACATAGACATGGGCTCTGACCACTAAAATCTTCTAACGTATCTTGACTTGGTTAGAACAAGGATTCTAAGATACATCCAAGTAGCCATGTGCTGCAGGAGGAGACATTGCAGCAGTTTGGAAGAAATGGCTAGAAACAGCAGCAGTAGAACAAATTGTTGTCAATGAAATCCCTTAATAAATGAAAATAGGCAGAGCGATAACTTGGTATGAAAACAATATAGAATCAATGTCACCATTACATGAATAAAAATTTTTAAGAGACAAACTAAAATAAATTACAACAAAAAAACTAAGTCATTTAATTTACAGTAAATTCATTGCAGGTAATTACATTGTCTGTAATTTCATTACGAGCCATCGTTGGTAAATACTTGTAGAGTGTACTTTTCCATTGGTAAATACTAGTACTGCATACTTTTCCATTAGTACTTTTTCATTGGTAAATACTAGTACTGCATACTTTTCCCTTATCCTAACCTTCAGAGTGATATAATGTAGAAATAGTGTATAAATATAATGTATAATCATTTTAGGGGATGTATTCCATCACCATGGAATTACCTTGTGATAAATTTACCAGGCGATGTAATTACCCGAGACAAATTTACAGCGATGAATTTATGGGACACAAAGTCATTCTACTTATTGTATAAATCCATAGCCACACAAGTCATAGTGAAAAAAATTCTAAAAACAAATACCATTGCAGGAAGGATTCTAAATAGGTTTCATGTAGGGGTCCAAAAAAGGTTGAAAATCTATTGTTGAACTGCATCTAAGGCTATTTAGTGGTAACAAGAACACAAAGGGTCAGGAAATCTTGGAGCAGGGTTGCCAGATTTGGTCTGAAGGGGAGATAATCTGAACTGTATCTCAGAGACTTACCTAACACAGGCATTGGAATAACATTGAATTTTGAAATCGTGTGAGTCTGTAAGCCCGCCTCAAGAAGCCGGAATTGAACCTGCCTCAATGGGTGGGTATTGAACCTCTGCCTCCAGACTCACTCGATTTCCAAACTCAACACCATTCCAATGCCTGTGTTGGGTAAGCCTGAGATAAAGCTCGGATTATCTCCCCTTCTGGCCAAATCTGGCAACCTTGACTAGGAGCTTTAAAGGAAGGATAACAACAATCGGTGAATATCACATACCATATATAGTGGCTAGAAAACAAAAGGTATAAACATAGTCATCAGAGGTAGAATACATATTAGTAGCAAAGAAAAATACAAATGATTAGTGAGCAGCAGTGAAATTGACAAAGAAGCAAGTCAATGGCTAGAATAGTTGACTAAGGGAAACAAGATCTTAATGGCTTGGATGAAATAAAGCTTAGATGAAACAAAGCTAAGGCATTGAATTAAGGATAAGCTAAAAGATAAATAAATTATTTACATTAAATACGGCAGAAACGTAAGAGGAAATAAAATCAGAATCGTTTAATTTAAAATGAAGAGGGTCAAATTAACTCTTTAGGTACATTTCTTTTTCTTACACTTTGAACTACTGCGCCATCTGTTGATCAGCCTGGGTACTAAACAAAATCGTGGGACAGAATATAAACCTCTCTGCTCCTAGATATATGAAGATAAAAAAGGTGGTATTAAAAATGACCCACCACGCAGATATACCAACACTTCAAAAGGTGGATGAAATTTAACTCACGGTGCTTTAAAGAGTTAAACATGAAAAAACTGAGAAGGAGAATGATTTTAAAGTTTGAACTATGTTGTACATATGGTAATGGCTTTTCATTATTTCACACTAATGAAGAAATGAACCCTAAAACTGGCAGGACTCCAAAAGAGACATGTAAAAAAGTTGGTGACAAATTGAACACAATAATACTAGGTTTCCAAACTGTCTAAAAGCTACCATCATAAAACTGATAATATTAAAAACAATTTTTGAATTGTGCTTTCAACAGACGGGTGCAGAATTCTAAAAGCAAAAAGCTGGCAAAGCAATAGAACAAAGTTCTAAATCTGTTAAGTTCGATTAACGAACAAACCACAGACATATTGAAAGCCATCAATGGTGATGAGAGGCCACGTATCAGTGATGTGACAAATCTTAAGCTTCTAGGACGTTGTGCACCACTGAATAGAAAGGGGCTAATCTGAAGGGCTCTAGACACCATTTAGAGTGAAGACTGTTAAAAGACAGAAAGGGAGGAAAATGTTTGCTGCTGTTGTGGTGAATAAAGTGCAATCTCAACATAAATAGAGCAGCAAAAAACAAGAGAAATGTAAATTCGTCGGGTGCAGCACTTTCGTCTACATCACTTTAGCAAATATCAGTTTTGTCTAAATCACTTTGGTCTAAAATCACTTTTGTATCAAAACAAGATCTCCAAAAGTTAATGAATTTCAATGACATTTTGTTGAATTGTTATGGTTAAGTAAGAATTGATAAAATTTTGGGGTGGATCCAGGGATCTTTTTTGATTGAGAGATATTTTTTTATTAAATTTTGGGACGGATCCTGGAATTTTTTTCCCTCTCAATCAAAAAAATTAAGAAAATTCTTGGATTCACCCCAAAATTTCATCAATTCTTCCTTATCCATACATGGGTATATTTTTTTTTATTGAGAGGAAAACAATTCCAGGATCCGTCCCAAAATCTAATTAAAAAAATTGAAAAAATCCTGGATCCACCTCAGAATTTCATCAATTCTTCCATAGCCAATCATTTGACAAAATGTCATTGAAATTCATTGAGAACTTTAGGAGATATTGCAGTGACAGAACTGATTTTAGACCAAAGTGATTTAGACAAAACTGATTTTAGACCAAAGTGATTTAGATAAAACTGATATTTGCTAAAGTGATTTAGACAAAAGTACTGTAACCCAAATTTGTCAAGTAATGAAAGGTGAACATGCAGATACGACAAGAATTTCAAAAAAGCAAAATAAAAGGGGAAATTGTTAAAACAACGAGTAGAAGGTTTTGTTTGGTTTTTATGAATTGCACTAAAAAAAAAAAACTTAGTAAAAACTGTTTTTCAAAGACGAAATAATTCTTTAAAAACAGAAAGAGATTTAAATAACTCTAGCAAACGGAAAAGCTTGCAAGTGGAACAATTAAAATAAAATCCAACAACATCAGTGAGATGCAAATGTTTCGGAAGAAACATTCAAATTAGAAGGTGTTAAAGTTTGTTGGGGTTTGTGCCAACAGTAAAAAGACTTCATGAAATGGGCTACGTTAGCAAAAAGAAAAAATAATACACAAATCACAATATTGAGTGATTGAAATAGATCTTTAAAAATATACTAAATAATAATAATAATAATAATAATAATAGTGCCCATAAACTGGTTGAAAGGTCTTACTGTAGTAATCACCAGTCTAAAGGAACCTCTATCTAGACGCATGCTGAATCAAAGGACAAGTTTTCGTGCCAAAAAGAAAAGAAAGAAATGCGAACACAACACCAAAATGTATTGTTTTGTACCTACCATCACAAACGGTAGCTTTTACCATTTGAAGATATGAGATGACAAAAGACCTAATTATCACATTTTATTGTTTTCTTTTTAAACACTAATTTTTCTAAACGGGAGAGTGGAAATACTTTCTAGAGAATCTCTGGAATATTGGAACTGAATGCCTTCTATACAAAGAGAAGTCATCAATAGTTGGTTTTTATCTCCTAAGCTGTGGCTATGAGAATACAGTTACGAGGGCTGATTGATAAGTTCACGGCCAAAGGTACAAGGACATGAGTTACATAATTCCAACTAAATTCACATACAGTTCAACTCTTTGAATGATTACACAGAAAATTTCAAGTTCATACCGGGATCTACAGTAAAATCGCCCACCTGATAGATGGGCAGTTATTTGGGGGTCAAGTTTTTGTAGATGAAAATTTGAAAGCATCTATGTTTTAGCGCACTTTGGTATAAAAGAACTGGACAACTTGAATACGCATATAATAATTAAGACATCAAGTCCAAAATATCTGTCAATTGATTGTATAAATAAAAAGTTGCTTCAAAGAAATTAATTCACTTGTTATTTCTTCACTATTGCTGAATGAGTTTGAAATCAAGCAAGTTATATTATTTAGATGATAAGCACTTGATACCAAGGTAGCAGATGACTGCACAATGGGTGATATTGTCAATTTTCTTAACAATTGTTGACTAAAGTTTCAATTTTCTGGAACAGAAAGAATAAAAGTTATGTAATTGATATTTTCTGTGCAATCATTCAAAGAGTTGATCTGTATGTGAATTCAGTTGGAACTGTGTAAATCACGTCCTTGTACCTTAGATCACAAACTTATCAATCACGCCCCGTACTTGGCTATTTTCAAAGCTTGCTAAGCCAGTGAAGAAGATGTGGTTAATTTCAGCTTAAAAGCTTGACAGGTTATGTCAGTGTTATGGAGAGCATGAGAAAGGCACAAGGGGGGGGGAACAATGTAATTATGATCAAGTTGGCTAACAGGGGGGGGGCACAGGAGTTACGCTCATCAGAAATGCAGTGTTGGGTTAGTACACATTAAAAAAAAAAAATTAAAAAAAAAAGATTAAGAAAAATCACCATTAAAACAAAACACGATGTTATCCCTCCAGTAGAGGAGGAGGAGGAACAGAGCCGTATTTTTATGAGGCAGAGAGATGCAAACAAAAACATGAGAAGAAGAAAGAAACGATGCCAAAAGATAATAAAAGATGAAAAAATGAATGAAAAGAAAATATTTGTCTTTGTTAGTTCTGAAAGAAGGAGGAGAAAAGTGGGAGGGGGTTCATTTGGAAGTTCAGCTTGAGACAAATGGATGAAAATAGAGAAAAGTTTTGTCCTTGAAAATTTGGAAGCCAAACCAACTTTAATCTTTTCTCATACAAATCTATGAACCCAAGAATTAAAAAAATAATCTCAAAAAAAAAAATCTCTTAGATTAATAAAAAGAAATATATATA
>VCCN01004895.1:2214758-2232428 GCA_006491835.1 Architeuthis dux
TGTCGATTATGATGGTTTAAAATGCAATGTAGAGGAGAACCCAATCACCCATATCCAAAAAACTTATATTAATAATATAGTGGAGTTATACACGGTCTTCAGATGAGTACATGAAATAAGCTTTGTAAAAAATTAAAATGCTTTGGATACATCCTAATATTTATGTGGCTTATTTTTTAATGATTTTTTTCTCCCTGCTTTACTAGAAAAATAAATACGGCATGAATCTGAATATGAGATGAAAAGATTGGGTGGTATAAACAATAAGCTGTGAATATAAAGTGATGAGGTGTGAAGATCTTTGATGCCAAGAGGTCAATAACGAAAGGTAACCAGCTTGGGTCGAACCAGTTGGGCCAAAAGATCATATTTAAAGGTCTGCAGAGCAGTTGAAAAAAAAAAGTCATCTTCACTGAGTGTACGATTGATTATGGCTGTAGCATCGGAAACGAGTGATGTTATAGAGTGGACAAGAAGAGAAACTATCTGAGCATCCAATCCTATACTGGCTACAGTTAGACATTAGGGAAAAAAAAAAGACAACTCATAGAATAAGTTTGGGGAAGAAAAAAAACTATGCAGAGGAAATGTATTAATTTGTTAACAGGAAAAAAAAACTCAAAAGTAAAGATAGGATATGTAATAAAACTACTTATGTTAAGGCACTTGATGATACGGGGGAGAGGGTAAAAAAAGGTACCAAGATGGGTGGTCCCCTCACGCTCAGATGCCTCCAGAGAAATGGTCAATGGTGGATTCTTGAAAGAAGTCATAGTGTGATTAGTAAGAAGAGAACGATGACGACTAGCTATCTCAGAGGGACTTACAGTCAAAGAATTAGATTTGATTTTGTTTTTCCAACCGAGAATGGGAGTGCTTGATGGAGTGGGAAGCTGCCTTAAGTCACTTGCTCCCTGCAGAAACAAAAATAAAACAAAGCATGCACCATGAACAGCAAAATGTGATGAAGGGGATGAAATCTAACATAAAAAGGGGAGAGAAATAAATAAAGAAACAGACAGGAAAGAGGGGTTAAAAAAAAAGTGAAACAATGACAAAAAAGACAAAAATACAAGAAACTTTGTTTTATGGTTTTAACAAGTATTGTAAAGGTGGTGTTGAATAGAAAATTGAGTGAATCACTGCTGTGGTCTAGAATTTTGAGAAGAGTCATTAACATTCAAAGAGTGTTTCAGACAGTTGAACTCTTTCTTCTTGTTATTCTTCAGGTATCCTATCAGTATGATAGGAACTCTTTTTCCGTTAAGTAAAATAAATTATATGGCTAAGCCAAGGCTCGAAAATTAACATTGTCACGTTGTACCGGGGATGGTAAAAATGATACAAATATCTTCCCCGGGACAGAAGTGATTTAAAAAAATTTTTTTTTACGTCACTTCTGTCCTGGTGGCGTCCTGGGGAAGATATCTTGGTGAGGATTATTCTTGTCATTTTGTTACAGTAGAAAAACAAAGTCAACCCCAGGTTTGGACTGAAGTTTGACAATTATTTATTTCCTCAACATTTTAATGGTGTTTTTATTATGCTACTAACAACTATAGATGATAATAACAAAGTAAAGAAAGAACATTTTGATTTTGGGATGGTTTACATTTCCTTTGGGACGGTTAAAATTGTTTTTCAGGACACTTTACATTTCCTTTGGGACAGTTAAAATTGTTTTTCAGGACACTTTATATTTCTTTCGGGACAGTTAAAATTGTTTTTCGGGATGGTTCTGGGATGGTTCCAGGACGGTAGTGAAAAAATTAACCCTGTGCTAAGCACTTGCCATTAGATGAAATATCAAGAACTTCATTAAAATAGAAAGTTTTTAAAAAATGTGTTTTGTGATGAAACAGAACATCTATTGAGTTAACATTCTTCTTGATGCATTAACTGCATTTTGCAAAATGCCTGGAGAACGCTGCACTCTCCGCCTGAAGAGCCTGTTGACAGTTACATCCACCAGCTCCTGGGGCTGTGAATTGGTAGTGCAAAGTAAAAACCGTAGCAAACAGAATTTATTCACTTTTCTTTTCCTTCTCGTTAGCAGCAATGCTTGCAATGCAGGTTGTAGATGTTTTTAACTCCTTTCTTTGTTAAACAAAGAATTCCATACCCAGTGTTGCCAACTCAAAAATATTTTTGCGCTAAATTTTTTTTAAATAGCCAAAAATGTCCAAAACCTGCCAAAAATACACTACAAACGGTCGAAAAGCCAGAAAATGGCTTACAATGTTTAAGCTAATTTAGCGCCTTTTTGCACTGCCAAAACAAGAAACGCGCTGAATCTAGCGCGAAATGTGCTAAATTGGCAACACTGTCCATACTGTGTTGTCCCTAATAAGTAGTGAAAGCCACACAGAGTTGAAATCCGCACTGGTCTGACTTAGCCCAAACGTTGTGGCAACAACAAAAATAACAAGAAGAAAGAGTTCAATTGTCCGAAACACTCAATGAAATCACTGTTGTTGTTTTTCAATGACTCTATACTATCTTTATTTCCTTTTCCTAATGATTTTTCTTCATTTTTTCTTTCTATGATGATTTTTGCACTAAAGTTTTTGATGAATGAAAAATGAAGTTGAAAATCACCCACAATGAAACTTAGGATACAGAGTTAATTGAAGCAAACGAAACCTAAATTATTGAACAAAAGTGCAACGAGATAAATTCAGCGATTTCTGATTGCTTTTTAAAAAAAAACTTAAAGCTCAGAAAAGCAAACAATTTCTCTCAATTTCTGTCCTTGAAAAACTGTTCTTAGTTTTATCTGGATTCCTACACACTGATTTACTCAGACTAGTATCCTCATCTTTGTTGTTATAGACAGCAGAATGAGAACAATCTACCCCTGAATGAAGGGTTTGGTTCTAAATTCCCAGGTTACCAACTACAACAGACATCTGAAGAAAGCCAGGGTACAACGGCCGAAACGTTGTGACTATAACAACCAAGATGAGGACAGTAGTACCGAGTAAATCAGTGTATAATATTCTTAGTTTTGTTCATTAATTCATGAACAATCTAACTGGTGGAAAAGTGCTTGCTCCAATCTAAATTTAGAAAAAAAAAGAGAGAAAATATTTTATTTGAACAATGATATTAGGAAATTTCTCACCAAGTCTTTAAGAAACTCTAAAGTAAAAATAGCCACAAGTCATATTTGAATAAGGTCTATCATATGGTGTCGAGGTTGATAAATGTTTTGTTAAAGTGATACTGAAATATTAACAACACGGTTGTTGTTAAAGCCACCTTTACAAGCAATGCTGAAAAAAACTTGTCGTAAGAAACCAAAGCAACATTCTATTTGGTTATGACAGGAACAATATAGTCATAATAGGAGAGGGACACACAAACACACAAAATGGTTGGATAGTTGACCGGCTGAGAAAAGAGTCTTCATATTACAAGGACTATTTCAATGTAGAAGAGCAGAGAAGTATTTTCACAATCTCAACAAATGTTTTAAAAAAATATGAATATATTGAAATAAATGGTCATATTGATATATTATATCAAGAAAATAAATCATTAACTAATTAATGATTGACTAATAAATATTATCAGCCTTTACTTTTATAGTGATTTCTGATTGCTTAGATTACTTTAACGTGTTTTAGATTAATAGTTGTTTTAAAAGAAGACCAACATTAGCCAATGCAGTCAAGATAGAAATAAGGCAGAATATATAATCACAATAGTTATTTAGAAGAGTTTGTTATGTGGTATAATTAATATTTTGAATACAAAAAAAGTCTCTTCATGATTTCTGGAAAAGATCTTCTGCAAGATGGTCTGGAATAAAATAATGTATGCTTGCCTTGTTTTGATTTTACAAGTTCGATCAGAATACTTGTGGGTCAGAAAAAAGACCAATAATTCAGTTATCTTTATTTGAAAATGGTGATTTCCATTGGTTTGAAGTTTGTGTAAGTTAATGAATTTTCAAAATCTATTTTGGAATAGGCTGTATATAAAATAAACTTTTGATAAGACATTTGTGCTTTTCAAAATGGATCCCTCAATCAAAAGTTTAGATGAAAAAATGATAATGCTTGCTTCTTAAGTTTATAGAAGTTTCTTTTTTATAAGTGAAAACTCAGGTAGACACAGGGAGAGAAGCCGTAAAGAAGGAGTTGAAGGAATGATACAAATTGGCAAAAGATGGGGTGGGACAATTGAAAATCTGTCAGGTGCAAGAAGGACCAAGGTGAGATTACACTTCATAATTTGTCTGAATTTCAGAGATCAGGAAATATCATTATTATACACTATATTTTTTCAAATTATTATCCTCATCTTGGTTGTGATAGTCACAACGTTTTAACTGTTGTACTATCTGGCCTTCTTCAGGTGCCTGTCGTATTCGGTAACGTTCTGGAATCTGAGCCTTTCTTGAGGGAATGCACCAGTATCCTGATAGACAAGCTAAGTGAGATGTTGACATTGTGTACAAACAACATACTTCCAATTGGGGTCTGATATATATCAGCAGGAAGAAGACATGGTTATGGGATCACCACTGTACCCAATGATGGCAAATATATACATAGAATACTTTGAGGAAAGACATCTGGCTGAGATCCACTAGCCCCACCAGGAAGATGTACAAGTACTGCTGGACCATGTGAACTCAATAAGAACTTCAATACAGTTCATAATGGAAATGGACGATAAACTGGCCTTCCTGGATGTACTAAAAACTTGTACAGAGAAGGGGTTCAAGACATCAGGATATCGTAAATCAACATTTACTGCTGAACAATATCTGAATTTCGATTCCCACCATCCATAGTGTGAAGAAAGGGATTGTCAACATCGAGCCAAACTCATAAGTAGTGACCCTGATATGTACTAATGAGACAGCTAGTATTAGGAACATCCTTCAGAGTAGCAACTACCCTGCAAGAATAACATTGGCTTCTATGAGCAAAAGTGCAAGGGTAGATGACAATAGTTGGAAAACTGCTACGGTCTGTCTACCTTACATCAATGGTATGTCAGAAAGGATTCAGATGATCTGTGGTCCATATAACATCAGGACAGTATTCAAAAGCAGTTACACTCTTCATGTGATACTTGACTAGAACCAAGCCTCCATCAGATGAGAACATGACTCAGAACCGTGTGTATAACATTCCATGCAGTTGTGGTAGAGAATATAATGGTGAAACCTCTGGGTCCAGAAATATGGAAAATCCAGGTTACTTTGCCAGATAAATGGCCCTGTAGTGTATTTTCATTGAATCACCAAAATAAGCAAGTTGAGTGATTAAGAATTCACTAAAAAATAAATGTGGTTAGGAAATGAGAAAAGGCTAAAATAGAATGTTGCTTCGGCAAAAAAGGGCTGGACGACAAAGAGATATCAAAAGAATTGAGTACAAAATAACAATCGGCATTGATAATCACAATCAAACTGACATAAACCAAAGGGAAGCAAATTATTATTAATTAAAAAACGAGAATTAGAGAGAGAAAGAAAGCCCCACAAGTCATACATAGAAATACATACGGCTGTTTGCATTTTTATGGACAAAGCGGGGCTTCAATTTGTAATGTTAGATTTAAAGCTTCACTCAACATAGGCTCAAACATGAGGCCCAGTCATCATGAGGACTCAAATACAAAAATCTTGCTCATGTTGTAGTTAAAAAATTCAATATGTCACTTAAAGTTTTTCATGCATTGTGTTAAAAACTAGGAACTAAAAATTAGAAATGAAAACCTTGGTAAAAAAAAAAACCGAATTAAAACTGATTGTTTAGTGTTATAGCAAAGTATTGCAAAACATTAGTAGAGGAAAAAGATACTGAAATATTTAGAAACTTTTTCTGAAAAAAATATTTAAATAAGTCTTTGTACTAAGATCTTGATTTATATTAGATAAAGTATTGTCAACCATTATTCATTTTTGTCTAATATTTCTTTCATCTTAATTTTAGTTGCTTTTTATCTAGTGGTATTCGTTGTAATATTATCTTGATTTATTTTTTATTTTTTATTAGATGAAGCATTGTCAACCATTATTAATTTTTGACTAGTATTTCTTTCATCTTAATTTTAGTTGCTTTTCATCGCAACTACTCAGGCCGTCGGTTTACTAATGGTCATAGATTGACAGTCTGAGTAATTGAGATGAAAAGTAACTAAAATCAAAATGAAAGAAAAACTAATCAAAAATTAATAATGATTAAGAGACGTATTTTGTTTCAAAGAATTCAATGTTGAAGAAAGCGTTTGACTAATTCAAACCTAAAAGCAGGATTTATGAGAACGAGAGCAAAAGATTCACGAGCATTGTCACTGCTGAGATGTTCACATAACTGTTTCCCCAGAAATAAGTTATTTTAAATATGAATAAGGTAAGCAACTGGACTGTACTGAGCATGTGTCATTAATTACTACTTCGGTGATAATAGGTATAAAATGCTGTAAGAGATTTTCTCAAGAATACATTCACCTGATGCAATACAAGCTAACGTTTCATCTGGTTTAATTTTCACCTTTAGCACTCTGTAGGCGATTTGATCGCTGAACGATAGTGTGTTTGAATTTCGTAGCTGTATTGTTGTGTCAATTTCAGTCATACATGAACAGACACACCAAGTTACAGGGTTTCAAAGTTGCCAAGTGCACAAAATCTTGGCGCCCTTGAAAAAGTATGCAGAATGCTAAAGGTTAATAAAACAACACCAACAAGCAGTTTGTGGCTTTTAGCTCAATGGTTAATGCAGAGGGAGAGTTGCAAAAGGTCAACTTCTATCTTACATGCTGAGTTAATGTCATTTTAATATCAACTGACAAAAAAGAAACAGATTTAAAATGAGAACAAAGAGCTTTTGACTCAATGTCTAGTTTTATATTAGTAAAAATCTGCAATATTTGTTTAATGTAAATATTTATAGAATTGCTAGGGAAAACATAATGCCTTCCTAATGTGTTACTTTGAAGAAGAAAAAAGCACTTAAAAATCACCTACTTAGACAAAAAAATAATTAAGTAGATGTTTAGATGAAGCAAAAAAAACAAACACACAAAACAAATTAGTGATGTTAGTCCAGATGCTGTGAAGAAATATTGAAATCTTCATTGATATCTGCTCTGAACAACTTAATGGCTGACATAGTCAACAGGAATGCTTTTGAGCAATTATCTCTTAGGAATCATTAAATATACATAGCTTGTTTTGTTTTTCTACCTATCTATCTATCTATCTAAGGCTGGATGAAAAACTAATGTTGCATTAATTCTGGCTTATAAAAACAATCTTCTCAAATGAGACATACACACATCTGTCAAGCGTGAAACAATGAATGTTTTTTGTTGAGAATAATGGATTGATGAGGCATGTAAATGAGAGAAAGGGTTGTTTTTTGGGGAGGGTGGGGCAGTGGTATCCCTTCTCCCTTTTAGGAGTGGTGAGTCATTTTTTGGTACACAAAATGTAATACCTTTTTCAAAGAAATAGGCACAAGTGACCTGTAAAATGTTGATTGCTCCCCCACCCCACAGGCCTCTCAGAATATGGCATGATACCATTCAGAATGGTCTCAATATCCTTAATGACTGACATGCTCTAACAGATTGCACCCAAAATCCTATAATATGGAGTATTTATGCATAACTAAGTAAACAAGGGACCTATCCCCCAAATAGCAAAAAGATGACTTGGGGTGAGAGGACGGAGACAAATTGAGATGTAGTTTTACTTTAAAAAATTTACACAAATTAATCGTATATCTACAAGTCATAAAGATATCCACTGAGAAAAAAAATTGTTAGCAGTTAGCGGTTGATATATTTATTGAAAATCCAGCCAATAGACAGATTAAAGATTTGGGATGAAATCATCAACTAAAATAGAAGACTTATTTAAAATCAATACCTAAAGAAAGTTAGTTTAGACTGGTTTTTAAGCCCCCTCCTTTATACTTAGAAAGTATAGAATATACTAGTTACGCAAAGTATTTGAAAGAGATTTTAAGTTAATTTTTTTTTAGTAGTTTTTAATTTTACTTATTATAGAAAAGAATTTTATAAGTGTAGACTTAATCATTGAGTGGCTAATGAGTCATTGTTTCAGTAAATATAAAAAACAATATAAGTATACTTGAGTAAGCATAGAAGCAAAACTATTTTTCTATTCTTGAATAGCCCAAGGTTTTCATGGCAAAACAAAACTACCCCCCTCAGTTAGAATCTAAGAATTACTTAGGAGCCATTTTGTAATGCTTAGAACATCTTGAAGTGAAGGATACTTTTTGATTTTTTTTCTAATGAATTCCTTCCTAATATCTGTATGAATTTCTGAGATGAGGAATTATCATTATACATTGATTTAATCGGAATGTTGTCCACATCTTGGTTGTTTTTATATTAACAACATTTTGGCTGTGTAGCCTACAACCCTTTTCAGGTGTCTATTTTGTTCTTATTTTTGGCTGTCCATGCTTGGGGATATCTTGCCATATTCGGTAACTATAAATATTATTGTATTCACAACTTTCCAGTCAAATTTCATTAGCACCAAAACAAAAACGTAAATTGACTAAAAGTTGTGAATACAAGAATATTTACAGCTACCGAATACAACAAAATATCCCCAAGCATGGACAGCCAAAATAAGAACAATAGACTTCTGAAGAAGGCTGGAGGGTACATGTCTGAAACGTCATGAACATATAAACAACCAAGATGAGGACAATAGTCAGAATAAATCTTATGTGTAAATATTACTTACTGTTGACAATAAGAGGAAAAATAAATGATTTTTAATAAATCTTTTGTAAAATTATAATTAAAAAAGATTTGTACCCCAACTGAATAAAATGTCTCAAGTAGGATTATTTCTAGACAATGTCCAATGATAGGACAATTTATGTGGGTGGAATTGCATTGTAAAACAATAGAAAATCAATGGTTCAATCAGATAATTGATTGATTAACATCAGTTTATAGAGTTTTCCTTTATAGAAAAGAAAAAAAAAACTGTGTACATAACATAAAACTGGCAGAAGTTTTCACGCTCTCAAAGGTAATCTCATCAACATTAAAAAAAAGATGAGCTCTAAAATCAACCAAAATGCATTGATTCTACAAGTTTCCTTAATAATAATAGTTAAAGTCTGAAAGGTAGGGATATGTAAAAATGCATGTGTTGAACAGTTCCTTAAAAAGATGAGCAGAAAAATATAAGGTGTAAAAAAAAAACGGTTGAAGTGTGAGAAGATATGCGGAGACACTTACGCTGAATGAGTTTGACTTGTGCACTGATGAAGCTCGCTTGTTCTTGCGGCCAGCAATTGGTGTTAAGCCAGACCCCGCCCTGAAATCCAACCTATCAGACTCCTAAAAATAAAAGTAGCATGCAGCATGCATTGTCATTAAAATCAGATGTTTCAACATTGCAACCAGCACAGATCTCCTTCTTAGAAAACAGCTTCAAATCAACAGTGAAAGATCATGCAACACAAAATCATATAGGAAGACACATGGCACCAGCAACTTCAATCTAGCTTCATTCACTTGGAATCAATGGTGAATGAAAGGAGAACAATTTGAACTCTTCTTCCAATATCACAATAATATCAAATTAAAATCAAATTAAAATCTACAAGTACCAGAGAGAAAAAAAGAGAGAGAAAATAAAGAAAGGTAGAAGAAACAGATTCAAAGCTGTCAGGGTTTGTGGTTAGTTATTAGAAAAATTACTGAAACCATAGATTTTCTTTTTTAATGCATGTTGCTCTTGAAATTCTGCTCCTAAGGCGCAAGTTCCCAAACCGGAAAAGATGTCAGAAAAGATATTGAAACAATTGGCCAAATGAATACACGTTAAAACCAAAGGGTTAAAAACTGTATAAAAGCAACTATTAACAATCTTATGATAGAGCAAGCATTCCGATTGGGATTAATGCATTTATTGAAATGTAAGAAAATATTTCCTAAACAAACAACGGTCATCATTCATACACGTATATAATCATTTCTGCATGTAGCAGCAGCAAGAGCTGCCAGTGAGAAATGTTTGGCAGAAAAAGCCCAAAGGGATTTTCAAAACAACTTTTTGTACAAAGTGATTGTTTTGGAGAACAGCAACTGCATATAAATATACTAACTGCTAAACAATGAGCACACCAATCAGGTTTAGGAAGCTTGGTCCTGAAAAAGATTTTCTTCTCTCGAGACTGGCATTCAGTAAGAAGATGACCAAGTTGTTTATCTCTTGAGGGCAAGGCCCACCTGGATGCTTGGCCCATTGAGATTTGTCTGCAATGCTGGTACAGAGCTCAGGTTTTGACAGACTTTGGCCAGAACGGACAAAGCTTTTTAGAGACTGAAAAGCATAAACTACAGAATTGGACTATAACTATGAACTGACACAACCAACACAAGAGAATGTTGTCAAGAGATCTTTTTTAAACAAAAGACTTTAAGGCCATCAATACCAAAAGATGGTCAAAATTGTATGAAGAGAATTTGGAATAAATCTATCAACTTTAACAATCAGGACTTAAAAATAAGAAGGGGTTTAAATTCAAGAAACAAATGTAATCCTTCAAAAAAGCTTCTGACAGATGCTTTTGATGCATTGCTCCCCCGCGATCTTCTGGGGATAAAGAAAGAAGACTCAAGTATGAAAACACAGCAGGGACCACCCCCCCCAAAACAGAACAGAATTTCACTACACTTAACATCTGAGGCAGTGATTATGTTAGAATGCAAAAGCAGCTGGCGGCTATGCAGTACTACGCGTTTGCACGTGTTGTGGGGGATGGGGGGGTTAGTGTTGTGCTGTTAGCTTTGTGTTACACACACCAAAACTATGGAGACAAAGATGAAAAAACATTTCATAGCAATATCATTCAAAACAACTAATTAGCAGAGAAAGCGATCATGTCTATTTCTTTAAACATGAAATTATTTTTCTGTTTAAAAAAAAAAAAAAAAAAAAAAAAAAAATCTAATCCCGTTTAGATAGAGAAATGTACAATGAATCTTGAACTCAAACTTTTTAAGTAAGCAATGCAAATATTTAAATAAACTTGAATGCTTTGATTTTATGACAATTATTGATAATTTATGAACTGAAATAAAAATGAAATGAAATGGCCATTACTGAATAAACTCTACTTTCTTATGGTTTGTTGTGATGCTATTTTGTTATTAAACTACTCCTCAAAAGAGGGAAAACAACGAGAGAGAGAAAGAGTATGATGCTTCCTACCATAAATAAATGGATGAGGTCCGTTGGCAAGACGCATATCAAGCCACTTTCTTCATAGCGTGTTTTCATGGGGATGACCATTGGAGACTACATTTTTTTATGGACTTTGCTGATTGGTGAAACTTAATACCTAAGCTGAAAGGACGACGACAATCTGAGGTGATTGTCAAAGTTCCAACACCGATGTTTAAGGTGCAGCAAGTTAAGAAGTAAAATAGCAGTCGGCAGAAAGGAGGATTGCATGGCACGCAACCAATTGGCAATAGACAAAAGCAATGCGATTAATCTTTTTTTGATTGATCAATATATGGAACTTCTTAAAAAAGATAATGTTTTATTGCTATTTTTGCAATATGATATCTTGCAAATACATAGAAAAACTAGCAATCTTCAACTAGAAAAAGAAAATCTTTTTAAGTATAAAATTAAGAAACTTCCTGAAATCCAAAGCTGAGATTTAGTTTGAATGAAAACTGAATAACAATATTTATATAGAATAATTTTCTAGCATTGAACATTTTGATGTTGCTATACAGATATTGATTGCTTTTTGTTTGGGTAAGCAATTTATTAGACTATTAGTCTATTTGAGTAGATTCTTTATGAATAACTATGTATTTATAGGAATCTCTTCGGGTGTGAGTGTTTGTATGTACAAGTCTGAAATACTAAAAAGCATTTTTTTTTTTTTTTTTTTTTTTTTTTTTTAAATCAAAACAAAATCTATTAAAAATAAATAAACTGATGGATTTCCAGGGATCTTACTTGAAAAAAAATGCTGGTACATTCAAAAAAATTGTTTAGACAAAAAAATAAAACAACATAAGAATATTATTAGAAGAACGTTTCTATTGAGTTTTTCTATTTTTAATTGAAATCCTGAATAGCATGGAATGGCAAAAGACAATTGCTTGAAAAGATTGAAAGAAAAATATCTTCATTTAGACATTGATATTTCAAAGTAAGAAAGTTGGCACTGGATTTTATTTCCGAGGCGGATCCAGAATTTTAAGCAAGGTGTGGTCCAAGTGGAAATTTATGATTACTTGGGATTATTCAAATTTTTTTTTATTTATAAAATTTATTTTCTAGATATTTAAAATAATTTTTTAATTATGCTTTGCCCAAGCATTGTCCGGACGCGCTCCCTGGATCCGTGCCTGGATCGGTACAAATTTTCAAAATGTTAAATAACCAAAAGTATAAACATTTTTTTAGCTTAAAAACTGACGTAATTCTTTTTTTTTTTTTTCCCTCCTAAGCTGGGTTAGGGCAGCCGAAAAACACATGCATAAATTGAACAATCAAGAATAATCTGTAGAAGAAGAAGAAGAAGGAGAAGAAGACACACGCACAAAAAACATCAACAACCAGCAGAGCGCAGATGACTGAAAATGGTTAGCACACACATACAAACATACACACACAACATTGAAATGGTAAATCCAAGCCAAAGGTACCATAAAGAAATAATCAACTAGAATTCTTGGTGTCACCATAGAAATCAAGAAAGCATCAATGAAAAGCATGTTAAACTGACACAAAGGCATGCACAAGTCTTTTTTTGTCACAAGGACATTTTGTTTTTTTTGTTTCTTCACCACCTGTGAGCAGCATAAGAAAAAGTTACATTTAAATGGAGAAAGAAGAAGAGAAGAAAAAAAAAAGAAAGAAAAGAAAGAAAATATCAAAAATCATAACAACATTAGATGAACCAGTAGTAAAGTGACTAGTAAAAACCAATATACAACAGAATAGAACTTATAAAAGATCTTTTTTGTTTAACTTTATTTAAAGCTAAATATTTAAAAAATAAGAAAAGTTTTCTGTTTAATTACTGTGTTATGAGATATCAATACAATTGTATATAATGGTAAAGTAGTATTAAGAGTATACTCTGAAGATTCTGAATACCAGGCATTGTCTGTTGGATGGCTTTGGTTATTTTGAAAGGGAAATTTTTATTCCAATTCTTATATTTAATCATGAAAACATATCCATAATTTTCTTGGTCATGTTCTAGGAATACCTAATTAAAAGGTGAACAAAAATTTGAATTTCAATGAATGAAAAGATTAAAACAATTCAATTTTAGCTTGAGCTGCGTTTGTTGACTTAAGCATTCAAGAATGATTCAACAAATTGAAAAGCTGTAAAGACGAACTGAACAACTTGGTGTCATCTTCTGAATAATAGCCTTTGTCAGTTTGCAAATAGAAACTATAAAAACATATTCCAATTATCCTTTATATATATTAATATATTTATACTTAAAACATTAAGAAAGCAAATATGTTTCATCACAGAAACAAATAGGAACAATTAGCTTAACAATCAATTAATAAGACATTCTTAAAGATTATCTCTCACAATTGAAAAAAATGATTCACTTTATAACAAACTTAAAATTACAAACTGAAATAACTTAAATGGTCTTGTGATAATTTCAATGAACACTTTAAGATTAAATGTAAGATTTATAAATATCAGATAATTAAGAAAAGTAAAGAGTAGAAGTAACAATTTGAATGACTAAATATTGATTCTAATAATAACATCCTAATAATGCCTGGAATATAAGCAATAAATGTAGAGATGGCAGGAATTATGAGGAAGAGTTCAAGAGTAATATAGGTTGTTGTTACCTGTGTGTCCCCAGGTTGTCCAGCATCCGATTTATCTTTCTGCCTTTTTTCGCTCTTCTCTCTCATGTCTTTCTCTCTGGACATCAGATCTTTGGAGGAAGAGCCAGAAATCTACAAGAAAAACAACAGGAACATTAAGACTTGAAGATTATTAACAGATGACTTGTCTCTACAGAGGTAGGTTTGAATTTTATTTAATAGATACCCGTAAAAAATGACAGGGTTTTTTAAGTATGGATCAGCAATAAAGGAGCCAAAAGTGATTTTATTAGGTAATTTCTTTTTTTCAAGTATCCTAATTTTAAGTTTTTTGAAAGTCTCAACTCAAGAAAAGTCACCACTGACATTGTGCAGTATGAAAAAAAGTCATAGAAAGAAACTTATTTTATTAAAAATATAACTTATTTCCTTACAAAATAAAGTTGATAGCCAAATTGGACAAATCTAGCCTTTTTAAAAAGCATTTGGCCATGAATTTTTTGAGCCATTTTGACTTCCTTCCTTTTTGGTGTGCTGAGAGTATTTGCATTTGGCAATTTTTGGCTAGAAACTGCCCGTTCTCTCCCAATTCTCCTTCACTGTGTCGGCTACATCAAAGGAAGTTGAAAGGAAAGAGAAAGCATTTGACATTGTTGCGTTGACCAGGGCCGGATTAGCCTATACGCAAATTACGCCATGGCGTATGGCCTAAGGCATTGCAGGGGCCCACAAATAAATAGCAATATAGAACTTTATCTGTATTGCCTTGAGAAAAAGATCAATCATAAATAATTGAACTGTTTTCTCACAATAAGTCCTGACTTTATTTGAAATATTTGTACATATCTTATCATCATGCTAATGTTTCAATATAAATTTCCCTATCAATAAACTATTTTTATTATGTTTATGTTTCAATATAAACTTACTGTTCAGATCTGATATAATTTTAATATGGTGGGCCCCCAAATTATGGGTGGCATAGGGCCCATTGTGGTCTTAATCCGTCTCTGGCGTTGACAGACATGTCTCATTTTTCCACCCTTTAATTCTATTACTCATTGTACAATCTATCTCATTTAGACCAGTCCATTATGAGTTGTAGGATCTCGTCTAGCAGACACTACAGACAACCAAACGAACATGCTCATTTGCATATTTGGTTTTTATATGTATAATCAAAAGACAACATCAAGGCAGTTCCCAGACTAATGTCAAAGGAAGTTTTATAACAGAAAAGGACAAAAATTGTCTATTTTATCAACGAAAAAGAACAAACAAATCTGAAAACAAAAACAAAAAAAATGGTTAAATAGTTTTTTTAATAGTATAGTACTTTAATAGAAACTAATATTCACTGGCAAACATAAGAAATCGCTGTCCATGCCAGAGGATATCTCGTATCGGTTGATTCTTCCTAGTGGAATAAGAACAATCAATGGCCATAGATTGAATAAAGGGTTTGGTTCAAAATCCCCAAAAGGTTACCAACTATGATACACCTGAAGAAGGCCGGAGGTTACAATTGTCACGGTCAGAACGTTGTGACTGTAACAACTACCACGAAGACACAGGTCTGCATAAAACATAAGGATAATTCCTCATCTCAGAAATTCAGACAGAAATAAACAGGTTTCTCATTTACTTATTTCTAAATAGCATTTAGACAGTAGTGATGTACTGGAATATCAATCCGGTCGGATATCTGGCGCTGGATTCACCAAAAATTATCACTGCCACCATGTGAATCCGGCACCGGATGTCCGACAGGATTGATATTCCGATACATCACTATTAGACAATGAGACACACATTTGACAAACCTTCACCCATCCATCTTTCTATCATTTCTTAACATCCATGCAAGTGATAATAGGTTTTATAGATGCAGTAGATTATTAAGAAAACAAAGTTTCTTTATCTTGATACAAATGTAAATCTGTTGCGTTAAAAAAAATCGCAAGTAGATGAAACTGCCTAAAGATTTCAATGAAAAAGCAAAAAGCAAACAGAATTACAAGCAAACCACTGTGCATGAGTGTATATGTGTGTGTGTTTTGTTTTGTATCAATTCAACCAATTATTCCTTATCCATTCTCAAATTCAAGAAATTGGGACACTTTTTCAACTATTCCAAAAACAATGAACATTATTATAAGACACCTGTCAAGGGCCAAGAGATATGGAAATGTTAACTTTTTGTTTACTTCTGTAGACAGACTCCTTGTGGAGCGTAAGGCCAAAACCACTGACACGATTTCAATAGCAAGTAGGGTTTTTATACAGGGTGGGGTTGCTAGTCTTACACCCAAACCGTTACCAAGTTTTGGGACCAGTTATGGCGACTGTCAAGCTGTAGGTTTTTTTCAGTCAGAGTAACCTTCTCTTATATGGACTGCCTTACAGGGCTAAAGGGCTCTAATTGCCCTGCTATTTACCCATAGATGGGGTGAGAAGTGGATTCATGTCTTTCCCAAGGGCATTAGTGCAAAGTGAATGTAAACTGCCACGGACGAAACTCGAATACGGTCCGCCTATTTTGTTTTCCATGCACACCTTAAGACGCTGATATTGAACCTCTTCCTCCAAATTAGCTCGATTTCCAAATTTAACGCTGTTCCAATGCCTGTGTTGGGTAAGTCTCTGAGATAAAGCTTGAATTATCTCCCCTCCGGGCCAAATCTGGCAACCCTGAACAAAGAATGTGCGGCAAGAATCGAAAGGACTGCCTGCTGAGGGGAGACTGGGGCCTTATACTAATTTAGTGATTACTGTTTTTATAGTTAACAAATGTAATTGCAGTATCACTCCCCCTATTCCTGCTCGACTGCCACAAGGTACCTGTTAGTGCAATTAGGGTGGGGGGGAAGGGGAGAGGTAAGAACAAAAAGAAGTGGAGAGATTATTAGTGTCAGTTTAGAATTCCCACAAGCTGCAGAAGTTATCAACAACACACAAATGGGTCACTATCATTGACATATTTGTAAAAGGAAATGTTTAACATCACTGACACACTGGCCTTACTACACTTCTACTTTTCAATAATAAAATACACGCACACCCAAAGATACAGCTAACACAGAATGAAAATACAGTGAACCCTCGTTAAAATGGACCCGGTTAAACCGGATATCGGATATAACAGAAAAAATCTGAGTTAAGAGAGTGACCATCTGTGTCGATGAAAACGTCTGTAACTAATAATCTTTGTGTTATTAATAAAAGAAAGATTGCAGAAATTATCAACTAAAAATTATTTCTGTAGACAATATAAAACCGAAGATAATCTTTTTGGGGATGTATTCCATTTTGAATGTATTTTCTTAGTGGAAGGGTATTTTGTAAGAAGATTCATAGCATAGTATCGTAAATGGACCACTTTAAAATTACTACTACAATTACTTCTCCACATTTAGAAGTAAACAAACTTATAATGAGATTTTCTATAGTTTTGAGAAGGGTCATTTATATTCAAATGGTTCTTTTCTATAGTTTTGAGAAGGGTCATTAATATTCAAATGGTTCTTCGGACGATTGAATCATTTGTGTTGTTTGTGCTGTAAACACAATGTTTCGGCCGACTTCAGGAGACACAGACACAGAAACACCCAGGACATGCGCTATAAGGGTTTAAACATAACTTCTGTTTAACCCATCACACTCAGATTTTACACCTGAAGAAGGCTGAAGAATGGATTGGCCAAAAAGTTGTGTTTACAACACAACCAAGAAGAAGGAGTTCAATCATCCAAAGAACCATTTAAAAACTTATAATGGTTTAGAGATTTTCTAATTAATTAGACCTGA
>VCCN01004895.1:2263667-2275707 GCA_006491835.1 Architeuthis dux
ATTCATGCCTTTCCCAAGGGTATTAGTGTGAAGTGAATGCAAGCTGAACTTGGTATGCTGATTCCATTCTTAATGCTGCTAACTGTTAGGCCACCTGCACCTTCATAAATCTTTTTGGATTGTATAAATTTATTTCGTCAAATATCCCCAAATCATTCTCCACTAATGCAAAGATACAATTAATTAATTTTGTATACCCCCCCCCCACTCAATGAAAGCGAGAGAGTTTTTTCTTATTTTTTAAATTCAATGTCACATTTTTAGATCAGTTAGTTTTTTAATCACCGCTACCTACAACACTGGTTTATTGCTGGGTTTAGGTTATTCATGTGTTCTGACATTTATATGTATCTATCTATCTATGTATCCGGACTTCGCCCATAGTAGAAACTTTGTTCATAGTAGAAACTTGAAAATTTGCATCCACACTTCATGTGTAGGGAAAACGTTTTTTTTTTTAAATTTAAAAAAATTTTTTTTTAAAATTCCCCCCTAGATAGGTTTTTAGAGGGGGGTTCAATATGCACTGTAAGTTTATGCTAAACTGGTCACTGGTTTGTTCCCGCTTGTTTTTTGAAAATTCAGTCCTTTTTTTAGTGATCACAGCCCAATAAAAGGTGAGAGAAGTAACTTATTTGTTGATCATCCGTTTTTCCAACTTTTTAATTGATCACCCCCAACACAGCATATATGGGTGGCGGTGATTCATAATTTCCCTCGGAATGCTAGTTATTCATTATTATTAAAAGATTTTACTTCTATAAATTAATATGTTTTATTTGTATATTTATGAAATCTTCCTAGAAAAAACTATTGGCTCTACTAAACAATTTCTGAATGGTTTTTTTAAAAAAGAATTTCCACTTACATGTATATTCCTGCTTTGGGTGTGAACTTCCGTCAGTACGACATATTTTCTGATGACAGATGACACAACCTGTTGAAAAGCAGTTCACATTTCCAATCAAGGTAATAAAACAGACTGACATGAAAACCAGAGTTATGTGATCTCTATACACACCTGTTGACAATGTGCTGCTGTTTTCTTTCTCACAATTTATTTATTGTTTCTCTTCCGTATTAGCAACGATAATATTTCAAAGCCGTTTTGTTTGCAAGATCAGCATGTAAACCAGTGTGCAGTAAGCAGATGTCGATCATAAAAAAGATGTAAAGCAATGAAAAGTTTCCTTAGGCTTCAAAGAACAGATATTATGTAAACAAAGATTAAGTAGCCAGTTGCTGTTTAGATAGAGTTGACCAAAATAAGGGCTTATGGCCTCCTTGTACTTACAAAATGCTTGGCAAAAGTTGATTCTGCCAAATAAAGAGGAAAAATATTGGCTGCCACCAGAAAAGAACTCTGGTTTCTGGAGTCCTGAACAATAAGACGAAGGACGCAGAGTGGTGCCATGGACAATGAGATTTTGCTTCATGAGGTTTGGTACCACCCCGAGAAGTCATGTCAAGCGTCCTCAGGATTCGTCCTGAGACCTTAGGACAAAAACTCTTATGACCTTCTGGCCCTGTCAGCTTGGGCCTACAATACGCCAACTGCATCCCTTGCAGAGGGCTAAGACCACCCCAAACAGGGGCCTGGCCCTGTCGGCTGGGGCTTAGAATACGCCAACTGCATCCCTTGCAGAGGGCTAAGACCACCCCAAACAGGGGCCTGGCCCTGTCAGCTGGGGCTTAGAATGCGCCGACTGCATCCCCTGTAGAGGGGTAGGACCCCCCAACCAGGGGCCACCTTTTCTTCACCAAAGCCGCAAGACTCTAATTAAAAAAAGAACCTTTCCCCAAAGTCGCAAAACACTAATTAAAAAAAAAAAATAACCTTTCACCAAAATCGCAAGACACTAATTAAAAAAAAAAATATAACCTTTCACCAAAATCGCAAGATTCTAATTAAGGAAAAGTAACCTTTCACCAAAGTCGCAAGACTCTATTTATTTTGAATTTTAAACCGATTTTGGCATTAAAGCATCAAGGGTTGATATGCCGCTAAACAAATCAATCCATCAATCTTATAATCTTGCAACAATATTTGCGAGGACTGAAGTTTCCGGCCTCACACGTTCGCATGTGAGGTTCCCACATTAAAAACTGATCCTGTGTCACACCCTTTACTGGAGGTTAAGTCAAATAACTGTAAAAGAAGGTTTATCTCCCCCTTTACATCTGCCTACATTGTGACGGATGAAGTCGGCAAATCTTTAAAGATACCTTTGACTTGGAATAACCATTCCAACTATCCCAAAACACTTTTAAAAAAAGAATCGTCAATAACAGATGGCCGAATATAAGACCCACCCAGGTATAGATGGAGAAATGAGGACAGTCTACCCCACAGATCAAATGGGGTTGTCATCGCGACAATATTCTCGATCAAGATATACACCCGAGGAAAGCCGTAAGGTACAAGGATCAAAATTTGGTACAAGAAAACAACCAAGACAAGGGCAATAATAGGCCAACTGTTCACTTTTTGAAGAAAGTCTCATTTTAAGGATTATATGATGTACTAACTTGATAGAAAGGGGGACTCTGAATCTTGCCTATTTCAGCAAAAAAATGTTAATTTTCTGAAAATGTTGAAATTAGTATATCGGCACATTTTTTGAGTTTGAGTAGAATCTTGGTAACCAGGTTAAATCATATCTAAAAACCATCCAGATTAAGAAAAAAGTGGTTGACAGTTTTTCTATGAACTTTAAGTGCGGCCATTTTGAAATTCAAAATGGATGATTGTGAATGTATATTTCTTGCAATTATATATCAATCAAGTTATTGTGCATGGATCCATCCAAAAATTTAATCACTTCTCTCATAGCCTATTGCCTACCATTCCACTAAATTTCATTGAAACCTTTTGGAGATATCGTGTGGAGAGTCAGGAGCAAATACAGAAATGTATGAAAAAATATCTGTCAGATCCAGATTTCTATCAAATTAGGACACCATTTGCTACAGCTGGACCAAATATGGCACTTTCTTCAAAATTTGAACAATTTTCTCTCTTAGCAGCTGAACTGAATTTGTTTGGTCACAAATGCTAGTCCACTTCAGTCCAAGGCTACGTTCCTTGTGCCATTGGTGCAGAATGAATAAGATAAACAGGCTAGTGCTCTAGCTCAAGTACTTTCTTGGCTTGAAAAACATGAACAGGACTGGCTAGTCACTCAATAGAAGTCGTCACATGGCCAACATCTTTTGGCAGCATGCTTTGTTGGGGGTGATCAATTGGAAAAAGGGGTGATCAATGAATAAGTTACTTTTCTCACCTTTTGTTGGGCGGTGATTATTTAAAGAGTCCGAATTTTCAAAAAACCAGCATGGACACAAACTAAGGGACTAATTTACCATAAACGTAGATTGTAAATTGAACCCCCCTACTAAAAACCTATTTTTGGGGGAATTTTCAAAAAACAGGAAAAATCGTTTTTTGTAGATTTAAGGAGTAAATGTTGAAATTTTCAGCCCTCTAGCTCCATTGGTGTGGCCTGTATGCGCGACACATACATAGATAGCCATCCAACCAGACCCACTAAAAAACTGAAGAAACCTATGTTGACAGTTTTCTAATATTGTAAGTAAGATAAGCAGGCTATTGTAAGAAAAGCAAAGAATGCAGCTCTGTCCTGAGGATGACTGTCAGGGAATATCGGAAACATTTAATGACTAAAACTAATCTGAATTAAAAGTTTGAAAACGAGTGAGTTTTTTCTTATTTTTTAAATTCAATGTCACATTTTTAGATCAGTTAGTTTTTTAATCACTGCTACCCACAAAACTGGTTTATTGCTGGGTTTAGGTTATTCATGTGTTCTGACATTTATATGTATCTATCTATGTATCTGGACTTCGCCCAGCCCTAACCATACATAGTAGAAACTTGAAAATTTGCATTCACACTTCTCTCAATGAGTAGGAAAAATGTTTTTTTTTGTCTTTTGAAAATGCCCCCCCCCCCAATAGTTTTTTAGAAGGGGGTTCAATATGCAATGTAAGTTTATGCTAAATTGATCACTAGTTTGTGTCCGCTTGTTTTTTGAAGTGATAATAAAAGGAGAGAGAAGTAACTTATTCATTGATCATCCCTTTTCCAACTTTTTAATCAATCACCCCCAACACAGCATATATGGGAGGTGGTGATTCATAATTTGCCTTGGAATGCTAGTATTTTTTTATTACCATTTTATTTATTTTTTTAGCTGTGTAGCAAATTGAATAATATCATCATGGGTGTCCCCCCTGCCACTTCTCCAGGAGGAGGGGCAAAGGATATATTTCGTGGGGAGGGGCACAATGATATATTTGGAATATATCTTAGCAGCAACCCTGTTACCAGTGAAGAATAATACCATCTTTTTATATGGGTACATTAAGTTGGGGTTACATAAAACAATTGTACTGCACCATAAAACAATTGTACTCCACCATTAACCTTTATTGACTAAAAGGTTCAAACTTTCAAACCTCCTCACCCTAGGTGAGAAGGCCTGACCGGGCGGGTCAAATGCCCCGTTTGTCCCACCTCCCTTACCCAGCAGACGCTCATGAATATTATCATAGTCTTTCAGTAAATTCAAACTGCTTAGTGAGAATAAATATAACGGTAAACTAGTATACGTCTGGCTCATATGTAGGTTTTTGCTGTCTCATGAGAACTTCATGCTAATTCTTGACCTCATACATCATTTTAAATCTTAGGATGTGTAGATTCTAAAATGGTATGGTGTCAATTTTTTCTAGCATTTTAAGCACAAAACTCAAGATGGCATTCAAGATGGCTGCAAAAATCTAGAGGCTTGTACATTATTGTTTATTTAAAAGTTAAAATGAGCATTTAAACATCTATTCATATGTTTTTGACATCAAGAATTTCACTTTAGGTTATAAAAAGATAAATTCAATCAAATTTGTCTCAAATATTTAAGTATAAGTCAAATAAATATCAAGTAATTATTGACATTTAGGCTGTATAAGTATAAAAATTGGGTTAACATTTCAACTTTACCCTTTTCATTTGTCGTGAAACCCTCAACTGAATTGGAGATTGTTTTTTTAATTTTCTTTTTTTATCGGAGCTGATAAAGAACCCGAGACAGAATTTTGTTTTGATATCTGTTATTTATCTTTGCAATGGGGAGAGGGGCATTGTGTGCAATGGGATTAAATAAAAGTTCTTCCTTGGATCTATGTTTATATCTATGTATTTAGGTTATTTAATTAGGTCAAGTAACTTTGATCATGTCATTCTCAAGCCGACCCCTGACCTTTGTATTTTTTCCTATCTACAATCATTCTAAATGAATTAGCAAAAAAACAGAAACGAAAAACAATGCTATTGTATGGACAATTGTCAAATAATTATTTCTGATTTTTTGAGGAACACAAACTCTGCATCATCGTTACAGCCCCTCCCCCCCCGTTATAACGTGGGTGTTGGAGTCCTAGAAAGCCAACACCACGTTATAACTGAGCTACAATCACTTTAGCTATTTTGGAGCTAGATTAATATTTTGGTGTTGGAGCCCAAGAAAGCCAACATCATGTTATAACTGTGTCACGATCAATTTAGTTATTTTGGAGCTAAATCTAGCTATTTAAGGCTAAATCTAGCTATATTTGAGCTAGATTAATATTTTGGGATTGCAGTCCAAGAAAGCCAACACCACGTTATAACTGAGCCATGATCAATTTAATTATTTTAGTGCTAAATGTAGCTATTTTGGAGCTAGATTAATATTTTGGGGTTGGAGTCCAAGAAAGCCAACATCACGTTATAACTGAGCCATGATCAATTTAGCTATTTTGGGGCTAAACCTAACTATTTTAAAGCTAGATTAATATTTTGTGGTTCACCATCCACCCGTGCCATAACGAATCGTGTTATAACGGGGGAGGCCTGTATTATGAATTTACATGAAAGATGGCTGAAGATAATGGGACAAAACAGTAAATATAATGTTCACTGTTGTTTAGCAACTTTATCAAAATAAAAAGGGGTGAAAGGATATTGAAGATTGTGCTTTATCATTTTTGACACTGGTTAATCATATACAATGTTCCCTCACAAAAGACAAATGTTTTAAAGAATGAATGATAGTATCCACCCAAACATTGTGACATACGTTAATCAAGCAGTAAAACATTCTTATTAACTTATGACATATCAACTTTGAGTGACATTTATTAACTTTCACAATATGTACAGTATCGCCCATAAACAAATACACCCTTACCACTATTTTATAAAAATGTAATTGTCTTCTAAACCAAACATAGCAGGATTATATTATTTCTAGTAGAACAATTAAAACGGATATTATCAGGTATTATTTATGACCATACTCTACAGCATTGAAACTCTGTTGCCAAAAATATGAATATGGTGCCGTCCAAAGATGAGTACAACACTACAAAAAAATATTTTTGGCAACAGTTTCAATGCTGTAGAATTTGGTCATAAATAATACCTGATGATAGCAGTTTTTATTGTGTAATGTTCCACTAGAAATAATAAAATCCTACTAGCATCTCGAGGCAGAGGTTCAATACCAGCCTCTGGAAGCAGAGATTCAATACCAGCCTCTGGAAGCAGAGGTTCAATACCAGCCTCTGGAAGCAGAGATTCAATACCAGCCTCTGGAAGCAGAGGTTCAATACCAGCCTCTGGAAGCAGAGGTTCAATACCAGCATCTTGAGGTGTTTGTTGTGCAGAATGTTAAGATTCTACCCATTGTATTGTGGGGTCTGCCTTGATAATTGTGTATTCGGCAAGTGTTAAGTGTTTGAGCCGAAGTGAAAGCCAGGTATTCAAATGTTAATCTTCAAAGCAGACCCTCCTCACTTGGAAGATTGGTGCAACACAATCTTCCCAACCCCATTTCTCCTAATTTTCCCTTATCAGTATACCTATGTAGTGTATCATGTTTCCTACATTCAAATACAATAAGTCTCTTGTCAAAAGTTCCCCCCAGATCCATTAAATAAGGTGTGATTATTACACATTTTTAGAAATTGTCAACATCGACATAGGTTTCTTCAGTTTTTAAGTGAGTCTGACTGGCTATCTATCCATCGTGCATACAGGCTGCACCAATGGAGCTAGAGAGCTGAAAATTTAAACTCATTATTATAAAATGTTTTTTTGAAAATTCACCCCAAAATAGGTTTTTAGTGGGGGTTCAATTTACAATGTAAGTTTTTGCTAAATTTGTACGTTAGTTTGTGTCAGCATTCACGCTTGTTTTCTGAAAATTCAGACTTTTCTAGTGATCAACACCCAACAAAAGGTGAGAGACTTATTCATTGATCACCGCTTTTACCAATTTTTTAATTGATCACCCCCAACCCAGCATGCTGCAAAAAGATGTTGGTCACATGAAGGTTTCTATTGAGTGATTAACCAGACCAGTTATTTTTATTTTTGATTAGTTCATGTTTTTGTTGTTTGTTTATCACAACGTATCTAGCCTATCTATTTTTCTTCAGCTGTTAGATTAAACTGTAGGATTTTTAAACAAAGAAGTAGTTTCAGTTGAGAATTTACATCTTATACTTCAGGAGCAAGTCATTCATGGACAGCACCTTAACATCTAGGCCACCAAAGCTGATATGATAAGGAAAGTTCTCATCTTGTGGTAGTGGAATAAAGTGATTGCTGAGTCACTTTTGGATACCTACAATTATCCTGAAGCCCACTTCTGGATCCTCATGATGATGGTACCAGAAATTGGTGATAAATCTACAGACACAAAGTAGAGATGGTAGTAGATGTTTTGGTGTAATTATTATAATAATAATTTATTATTTTCTTTGCAGGTGATTGTGTCCATGCTGTCTGTACCAGCTATTTTCTATCGACCCAAAGGACGGGAAGAGGATTCTGATGCTGCACGAGAAAAATTTCAAGTCCCTGAAAGTGACCATCTCACTTACCTAAATGTATATCAACAATGGAAAAAGAACAGGTAAGTACTTTTTCCTAGCATAGTACCAGTATTATTTACATATGGATTTGCTCTTCTGCCTATGATCAGAATATCTGTGCACTCTACCTAGGTTCAAAGGGTCACTTCCTGACCCTCTGTCTAGGATCAGAGTGTAGTATCTGTGTGCTCTGCCTAAGATCAGTGTACTATTTGTGTGTTCTGTCAATTTTCTACAATTCTTCATATTTTCTGTTTTTTAATAATTTTAAAACACTAAGGCAACAGAATTGGGTAAAAAATGAATTTCTTTTTTATATGAGAAAAACATCAGTTTTATTCATAAAAAATCAGAGATGCCTATATTTAGTGGAATTATTTCCCTGTGCTACTACATCAGCAGCACCAGTAGTAGTAGTAGTAGTAGTGATGTAGACATGAAGACACGGGATAGCCTTGCTTTACCCCCTTCCTTTCTTTCTGTTTGCTTTAGCATGAAAGAAACCAACAAACAAACAAAAAAGTGATGTAGGCTTTTATATTATAAGAAGATTAGACTCAAAGAAAAGATCATCTTATTATTTTCATCTACAAAACATTACAGAATATTCACCTCATAGTAAGACTAAATACTTATATCAGTTGTTGAAATATTAGAAACTGTCAGCCAAAACTGTCACCATAGGTTTGTTCAGTTTTCAAATGAGTCTGGATGCCTATCTATGTGTCATGTACAGGCCGGACTAATGGAGCTAGAGGGCTGAAAATTTGAACATTTCTTATTATGTCAAGAAAAAATCTTTTTTTGTTTTTTAAAAATTCACTCACAAAATTGTTTTTTAGTGGGGGGTTCAATTTACAATGTAAGTGTATGCTAAATTGGTCCCTTAATTTGTGTCTGGCAGTGTTCACACTTGTCTTTTGAAATATTGAAACTTTTTTAGTGATCACGGCCCAACACCCAAAAGACATTGGTCACGTGACGGTTTCTATTGAGTGACTAACCAGACTTTTTGAAATTATCTCTTTTTCAGTTACTCAGCAAGTTGGTGCAATGAACATTTCATCCATATCAAAGCGATAAGAAAGGTAAATAATTATTGGTTGTAATTTTAACCTTTAGCACTCTGCATTCTTTTTCAAGGAGGCCAAGATTTTGTGCACTTAGTAACTTTGAAAACCTGTAACTTGTCTGTTTATGTTATCCTACAAGTTGTGATGTGTATTATAATTTAAAATAACAATAAAAGTTAAGTCAACAAAAAATTTGAAATGCCCTTTATAATAAGAATGGATTTACAAAATCATATTCAAACTTTTTTGGGAACCAATATCCTCATCCTTATTAAGTTATTATTACAGGAAGTGAGATTGTTGATGAATCTGTCTGAATTAGACTGTATGATCTGAGCCCAGATTTTGTGCAAAACAGCAGAATGTAAGCTATAAGGTCTTAAGTTTTAACTTAGTATAAGTTCTTACTGTATATTCTACTTAGGTTTGGAGAGAGTCTCTGAAGCCTATTTTATTATCGGTCATGCCTTTCAGAGGCAGGAGGCATTTCAAGCCTGCTCATCTATCTGCTGGAGAGAAGGAAACTCCAACAGAAAACCTACAATCTAGGGAACTTACTACCATCATCCCACATGCTGGGCCATGCAAGTTAACTTTTAGTTTAATTGGGGATGTTGGAAAAGCGCACGCCATACAAAGTAAATAGATGTTTGTTGGACTACATCAATTTTCATTTATTATTCGTTGTAATTTCCAGCAGCACCTGAAGATGACCAGAGAATGGACAGGTCGAAATATTGCATTAAAAAAAAGAAAGTTAAAGGAAAATGAAGATACTGGTCTGAAAAATTCATTGAATTTATTGAGTGTTTTTTGTTTAATCCGCATTCAACATAAAAGTTAGTTAACTATATATAATTGGCCTCTGTCAAGGTTGTCAATAAGTGTAACAGGCTATTTTTAACTTGTGGACACATTGACCACATTGTCCTCTTTTGGGTAAGTTCTCTTACATCATTTCATATTCTTTAAGATTTTCTCAATATTAGTCTCAATTTTCTACCTTTTATACTGTTTTTGAATATTCAAATTTTCCTTGGACGATTGAACTTCTTTTTGTTGTTTGTATTGTTAACACAACGTTTCGGCAAATCCATTCTCCGGTCTTCTTCAGGTGTAAAATCTGTGTGTGATGAGGTAAACAGAAGTTTTTTAATTTCGAAGGTGGTAACTCTTATAATACAGGATTCAGGTGTTTCTTTGTCCTTGTCTTGTCGGGGTTGGGTCTGTTGAGAAGGACAAAGAAACACCCAAATCCTATGTTATAAGGGTTACCCCCTTCGAAATTAAAAAACCTCTGTTTACTCCCATCACATTCGGATTTTACATCTGAAGAAGGCCAAAGAATGGATTGGCTGAAATGTTGCATTAACAACACAAACAACAAGAAGGAGTTCAATCGTCCGAAGAAGTAGTTGCATGTTAATGACCCTTTTCAAAACTATAGAACAACAAAAACAACAAGAAGGAGTTCAATTGTCCGAAGAACTATTTGAATATTAATGACCATTCACAGAACTACAGAAAATATATTTTTGAATAATTGAAAATATTAAGCAAACAAGATGTTCCTTTTTTTTGTGTTTGGACCTTCCAGGTTAAGGTTCTTGCTTGTTCCGTCAGACATTAAGGTTTTTGCTTGTTCCGTCAGGCGTTAAGGTTTTTGCTTGTTCCATTTTAGGTACGCGAAGTGCGGCAACAGCTCAAAGAGATCATGGATCAACAGAGAATGGATCTGATCTCGTGTGGCAACGACTGGGATGTGATCCGGAAAAGTATTTGTTCATCTTATTTCCACCAAGCTGCAAGGCTTAAGGTAAGCAATGGTTTGTCGAATCATTTAGCGAGGGGAAATTGGCGGTTTATGTTTTTAAAAACAAGTCCAATACCGTGAAACAAATTTTCCATCTGTACATGCACATTCTTCTAAAATCAAAGTCACTGTTTTTATATCCTTACTAACAAGACTCGTGGAAATTCCATGGTGCATTCTTACAGTTTGGAAATAGAATACAAATTTGTATTATTTGATAAGCCTGGCTGTTGCAGGGTCAAACTCCACTCTTACTTTTATTCTGATTAAAAATGATTACTGCAACTTTTGTATTCTATGTATAATAAATAAATTTGTAGATATGTAAGACTTGTCAGTTTGATTCATTTGGTAAGAGAGCTGCCTACCAATCAGTTGGTCGTAATTTCAAATCACTAGGGGAATGTTAATTTTATAAATGTATTTATTTATTAGAATGAAATAAGCCCTTGTATATTTCTAACATAAATTCTGTAGATATATAAGACTTGTCAATTTAGCTAAGTTGGTAAGAGAGCCACCTATCAATCAGTTGGTCGTGATTTCATATCACGAGGGGAATGTTAATTTTTTACTCCCTAAATTTGGTGAGGATTGTTCTTGTTGTTATGGTAGGAAAACAAAGTCAACTCCAGACTTGGACTGGAGTTTGATAATTATGCAGAAAAAAGAAAATCAGATGCACCACCGATTTCCCGATTTTTTTTAACATTAAAAAAAAAAATATTATCACAACTCGATGAATTCGTCTGACGCAATCATCACCTTTGTTTTTTTTTGTTGAAGTTTGGATCTTATTGAACATCACTTGACTGTTTAAGACTTTTAAAACTCCTGGGACATATGTATCCCAAGATATGTCCTGTAGATCACTAATGGGACATTTTAATTCAGGTTAGTCTTGAAAGGGTTAAAACATTTTTTGTGTCTTTTGATCTTTTGATTCTAAGTTTATTGCAAAGAATTTCTGTTTTTCTTTTAGGGAATTGGAGAATATGTCAATTGCAGAACAGGAATGCCGTGCCATTTACATCCAACGAGTGCCCTTTTTGGAATGGGTTACAACCCTGATTACATTGTCTATCATGAACTTGTGATGACCTCAAAGGTAAATACTTACATAATCATGGGGGAGGGTTACAACACTGATTAGGTTGTCTATCATGAACTTGTAATGACCTCAAAGGTAAATACTTACATAATCATGGGGGAGGGT
>VCCN01004895.1:2276274-2288602 GCA_006491835.1 Architeuthis dux
AAATACTTACATAATCATGGGGGAGGGTTACAACACTGATTATGTTGTCTATCATGAACTTGTGATGACTTCAAAGGTAAATCATCACAAAAGCATTGTGAAGGAATACAGTTGTTTCAGGATATTTTTTTTTCTTTTATAACTTGTTCAAAAGTTGTCTTCAGCAACCGTTAAGCTCAATGTTGAGTCACTTCCTATTTATCCAATTTATAAATTAATTTACTTAATTTACTTAATTTACTTATTCCTCTTATTTAAAAAAGAAAAGAAAAACAGTAATTAGAAATTAATAAACTTGGAGTTATCTCCCTTCCTGTCAATTCATACTTAATTAAATAAATTACTCGGAAACCGGGACTCAATTGGATTGGAAATTTTTAGAACATTTTAAGGGTATTGCAGTAAAAAAGACCTCACTGCGATGTGTCATTTTTACTGTCTTATGGTAACTCATGCACCCATAAACAGAAATTGGATCTACAGTATCGCCCATAAATAAGTACACACCTACCACTATTTTATAGAAATGTAATATTCTTCCAAACCAAACATAGCAGGATTTTATCATTTCTAGTGGAACATTACACAATCAAAACAGATATTATCAGGTAGTATTTAGGACCAAACTCAACAGCATTGAAAAAATATGAATGTGTTACAGTCCAAAAATGAGTACAACACTATGAAAAAAAGTTTTTGGCAACAGTTTCAATGCTGTAGATTCTGGTCATAAATAATACCTGATAATATCCATTTTGATAGTGTAATATTCCACTAGAAATAATAAAATCCTGCTGTGTTTGGTTTAGAAGACAATTAACTTTCTATTAAAAAGTGGTAGGGTGTACTTATTTATGGGTGATACTGTATATAATATAAATTACTTACCTTGCTGGTTTTGTAGAATTACTTGAAGGACTTCTGTCAAAGAATTTGTGAAGAATTGATTTTCTTCAGTTAATATCACGTTTTTAGCGAATCCATTTTTTGGTTAAGTTTATTTGTGGTCATTTAGAATAAAGAAATATGAGGTCTGTCCAAAAAGTGCACAGCCATTTAACATTAACGAAAGACGAAAGACTAGCCTACCTAGGGCAATGGTGCTTTAGTCCTCTTGGGATCTCACACATATCCCAGCATCACTTCCACTTTTCAAAACAGACTTCAAAGTCCTCTTTCTGGATTGCCATCACCTGCTTTGTTGCATTCTCCTTAATTTCGTCCATGGTCTGAAATCTCTTTGGGAAAAGCCAGAAATCGAAGGGAGTCAAATCAGGATTGGTGGAGGGGTTGACAGACCTGGGTGATAGGTTTGGCCAAAAGAACCTGCACGAGACATGAAGAATGACTGATTGTGAATGTTACAATCACACAGTACACACTCTCACTCAATGGCACCTCACTGTCGACTGAGTAACTCCACGGGACAGTGTCTGTTCACTCATGCGCAGTAAGCTACCCTCTGATTGGTTGCCAAGTTACATCAAGGTTGCACAAGTGGTTCTTGAGATATTCAAAATGGCTGGATACTTTCCGGACAGACCTCGTTGGATAGACTTATACTTGTCTAATTACTTAACGGTTGCAGTTTACTAAATCTGACAATGTACTAAATCTAACCGTTGTACCAAATCGACTCGAGTTTTGGAGTAATTTGCTGTTGGTTATTGGAAATTTACCTCAGACATGGATGGAACGGCTATTGTGTAGCCAGATCATTATTCAACAGGGGCAATATCGCCCCCAAGGGAGTGAAAGTTGAGCTATAAATAGTCATGTACAAATGTATTTTTCTTTTGTTTTATGACTGTAAAGTCAATAAATAAAGGGAAGCTACTCCCACTTGATGAATTACAAAATGTTTATGCAAAGAGACGTAAGACTAAAACTCACAAATATCAATCCAAATATTGAGAATCTGTAGTTTTAAGGTGTACATCAAATGCTGCACAAAGAGGGGTTGGGAAAACACTGACACAGTCCAGTGCAAACAGTCACTGGATAGTACATTAAATGCTGCCCAAAAAGGGGTTGGGAAAAACACTCACATAGTTCGGTGCGAACAGTCCCATTTTTGGGCACCATTTAATGTGCTATCCAGTGACTGTTTGCACTGAACTGTGTCAGTGTTATCCCGACCCCTCTTTGTGCAGCATTTGACGTACACCTTAAAATAGATAGATCAAATGCTCCAACGCTGAAACAAAAACTTGAACGGGACACCTCCTAGACAGTCACTGGTTTGCCTGGATCAGCACTCGTTAAGCTCCTCGGATTGACAACAACGTTGTATGAGTCCCAAATGCAACTCAACTTGGCCAAGTCTCCTGATGTTAAGTTATCTTGTTCCTCACAAGATTCCAACACGTTCCCAACAACACTGCAACTTGTTTCAAACCGATCGCTCTCCTACTGTAGCCAGCAGAGAAGCCTTCTGATTTCTTTTTCTCACAACGGCCTCTTCAGGACGAGAATCAGTCATGCACCCAGATGCTATGCTAGCCAATCAAAACATACGGGCATCACAGAGACGAGTATCACACACCCGGATGTAAATCTTTACATTACGCTTATGCAAATGTGTTCACTTTTCTCTTTCACCGAATCTAGTAGCAAAGCATCAAGCACAATTGTCTCATTAAGTAAACAACGTTAGTAAAATGTCATTTTAGTTTCATTGAGAATGGTGTGGGGGCGAATGCTTTAAAAAAAAAAAAAACTAAAAAGGGGACGATAGGGGAAAAAAGGTTGAGAAACCATGTAGCCCAATATAAAAATGATTGTCATTTCTTTCTTCAGGAATACATGCAGTGTGTGACGGCTGTGGATGGTCAGTGGTTAGCAGAACTTGGACCCATGTTTTATACAATCAAAGATTCTTCAAAATCAAGACAGGTAAAAAGAAATGTTCACTTTTATATTTTATTTTTTTCGTTTTAGGACAATGGCTGCATAATACCAGCCATGACTTATGGATGCGAAACCTGGAAATTAACCAATGAGCTGAAAACCAACTTAGAATAGCACAGAGAGCCATGGAAAGAGCAATGCTAGGGGTAACGCTAAAAGATAGAAAAAGATCAACATGGATCAGAGAAAGGACTAGAGTAAAGGATATTATACAACTAATTAAACAACAAAAGTGGAGATGGGCAGGTCACCTAGCGAGAAGAGATGACAATAGATGGAGGAAAAGACTAACAGACTGGTACCCATGGGATAGTAAAAGAAGTAGGAAACGACCAGACACAAGATGGAGGGACGAGATAGAAAACTTTGCCGGTAAGACTTGGCAGAGATTAGCACGAGATAGGTTGTCATGGAAGGAGATGGGAAAGGCCTTCGTCCAGCAGTGGACTTATAACGGCTGATGATGATATTTTATTTATTTTGAAAAAGAAAAACATGTAAAATCCAAAGAATTAAATCTAAAAGTATTAACCCTTTATTTCATAAATAATAAACACCACCAAATTTGTTTGTGAAAAGGAAGAGAAATTATTTCAGAGAATTAATAAACAAAGTTAAAGTTTCTTGAACAGTTTTTCATCAATTAGAAACTATCAACGAAAACTGTCAACATAGATCAACATAGGTTTCTTCAGTTTTTAAATGATTCTGTCTGGGTATGTATTATGTCACACATACTGTCTGCATCAATTATGTCTAGAAAAAATGTTTATTAAAAATGTATCCAGACTTCGCCAGCCCTAACCGTTCATAGTATAAACTTTTTTTGTAGGGAAAACAGTATTTTTGTTTTTTGAAAATTCTTCTCCCAAACAGGTTTTTAGTGGTGGGTTCAATTTACAATGTAAGTTTATGCAAAACTGGTCCCTTAATTTGTGTTTTAGTGTTCACGCTTGTTTTTTTTGAAAATTTGAACTTTTTAGTGATCACTGTTCAACAAAAGGAAAGAGAAGTAACTTATTCATTGATCACCCCCTTTTCCAATTTTTTAATTGATCACCCCCAACACGGCTTGTTGCCAAAAGACGTTGGTTGTGTGACTGTTTCTATTGAGTGATTAATCAGGCCTGTTTAATTTATGAAATATGTCAACACATTAAAACTTTCTTCAAGTTTTGAGTTATTAATGACTGGTCCGATGATTCAGTACAGCGGTTCTCAAACTTATTTCTTGCAGACCACTTAATGTTCTCAAAAGATGTGTCATTCATTCATTTCTAATTGGTTGCAGCCAGGCCAGTCAGAAGATTTAGGGGGAGGGTGGGCCTTTTGGCATGCATTATTAAGCATAGTGTAGAGATCGGTCTCCTCCTTTGGAGGATTAATGGGATCACCACGGAAGGCTCTTTACTTGATCCACAGCTGCTTATGGCACCTGGTATTCCAGACAGTCACCCATCCATGTACTGACCTGGCTCAACGTTGCTTAACTTCAGTGATCATACAAGAACCGGTGTATCCAACATGATTTGGTCATGACTTGGGACCTCTAAAGAGTTTTTATGTTGTGCGTATTCGCTGGGCGTCTTTGATTGACAGGTTACATAAACACCATCCATTTGGCTATTATAGTTTTCATTTTCTGTTGATATGACAAAAACTGTGTATTTTAAAATCTAAACTTTAAATTTCTGTTGTGAAATATTTTTAACTTATGATACTAGTACTTTAAATTTTCTATGCTTCTAAAATCCGTGACACCCATAGTGTCATATACCTATTATCTCCCTTTGTAAAAATGGCATTCAAATGAAATAAATAAAAAACACTTTTTTCCCCAAAGAATCTTTAACATTTCATATACTCGTCCACTTGATGTTAAACACGGGACACAAATAAAATGAATAAAAACAATTTTATTTCCATTAGGTGATTATAGTGAAAATAAGCATGTTTAATATAACAAGTTTTCAGGAATTACATTTATTTCCAAATGATTTTCCTTTTGCGAACCATTTACATGGCTCTCGTGGACAACTAGGGTTTTCAGGTTGAGACATTGAAACCTGATTATTGTTTTTATTTTTCCTTCAGGAAAGAAAGAAACAAGTGAAAGAAGAAATGACAGCCATGGAAGAAGAAATGAAAAAAGCTGATGAATTAATTAAATCCAGGAAAGAAGAAAAAGACCGACAAATGCTGGGATCCAAAAGGTGAGACAATCTAGCCAGATGAAATCTATCACTTGAACTTTTGGCTCCTCCTCTATAGGTCCTCCTCGGTTGATTCCCAGAATCCGCTGGTAAAATGGTGATAACTCCTGTTAACCTTAAAATGAAGTAACTGTGACAAGGTCCCGGCCCTGCTTGGACAGGTCTCACTCTGCCAACACTTTCTACGTCTGTGCTGGGTTCAAAGATCCGTAGAAGGGATGTTGGCGAAGTTGGTTGAAACTTCCTCAAGCTGAGCTGGTCCGGTCACAAAGCAAAGTCACCAATGTTTTTGGCAACCTAAAGTATTGAGAGGAAACTTGATGAAAAAGTTTAAGAAATGTAAAATTTATTATTTGAAGTACAGAATCTTTCACACACTCTTATAGTCAGTTTTCACAGTACAGTCTTTCACAAGTTCTTGTAATTCTCGTTTTCACAGTACAGTCTTTCACAAGTTCTTAGGATTCTCGTCTTCAGGGTGTTGTGGAAGATAAACGACATATCTCCAGTGCTTCAGTTCAACTCCTCCGGCCCCCCTGTCTGGGTCTGCCCCAACTGCCTGGGGCTAAGTACCCGTATGGGCCAAAATGCCCATCTCCAAGTCTTCCAGCAGCATACAGCATGCTGACGCCACCTACGGCGGGTGCCGCCCTCTGCCTCCTGGATTCTTGGGGTTATGTATGGAGAAAAGAATTCTACATCGACCAATTGAAATTGAGCAAGTCGACTATAATATTCTTTTGCTGGCAAGGCATGAAAACATTGCAAATATGGAATGTTTTTTATACATTGAAAGTTTGTTGTTAATGACGAGTGAAGCACTCCAGTGATAGCTAGAGTGTTTATGTAACCTTTAGTCGAAGAGCGATGGCCTCTTTTACTGGGCGTCTTTGATATGACAAAATCTGTATATTTTAAAATCTAAACTTTAAATTTCTGTTGTGTAATATTTTTAACTTATTATACTAGCGTAAATTCTCTATGCTTCTAAAAACTGTGACACCCATAGTGTCATATAACTATTATCTCCCTTTTTAAAATGGCATTCAAATGAAATAAATAAAAACTTTATTTACCCAAAAAATCTTTAACATTTCACACACTCGTCCACTCGACGTTAAAAATGGCAGACAAATAAAATGAATAAAAACAATTTTATTTCCATACAAACATTTAACGTTTCACACACTCGCCACCCGATGTTAAAAAGGGTGCACAAATAAAAACAATTTAACAATTTAATTTATTCAAAGCAATGAACAATCTGTTTTTCTTTCAGGGGGAGATAATCCATTTTAAGGCTAACAATTCTGTGAATCCACCGAACCAAAGCTAACCAAATCTAGAGTTGGCTTCTAAAATCTATCAAATAAAAGAACTTTTAAAATAGGAAAAATGGTAATTTTACAAAAAAAAGATTTGCTGAGATGTTTTTCCATTTTTTTTTTGTAAAGTAGGGTTTGCATCTAAAATATAATAATTATAGGGGTACTTATTCAGGAGTTTATTTCATATCTAAAAATAAATCCATAAAACTAGCATTCCAAGGGAAATTATGAATCACAGCCACCCATATATGCTGGAAAGTTGGAAAAAGGGGTGATCAATGAATAAGTTACATTTCTAGCCATTTGTTGGGCTGTGATCACAAAAAAAGGCTCAAATTAAGGGACCAATTTAGCATAAAACTTACATTTAGTTGGATCATTAAAAAGTCTGAATTTTCAAAATAACAGGCATGAACGCAGACAGATACAAATTAAGGGACCAATTTAGCATAAACTTACATTGTAAATTGAACCACCCTCTAAAAACCCATTTGGGGAGGAATTTAAAAAAAAAACAACCTTTTCCCTACTCATTGAAGGGAGTGTGTGTGCAAAATTTCCAGATTCTACTATAAACGGTTAGGGCTGGGCAAAGTCCAGATACATAGATAGATACACAGATACATATAAATCTGTGAACACATGAATAACCTAAACCTAGCAATAAACCAGTGTTGTGGGTAGCAGCGATTAATAAGTTTCAGTTTTTACTTTACTCAGAAGAAATAGGAATCAAATGTTTGTCATCAGCATTTGTAGAACAAAAGGTATTTACTATTTGGCTTAGTCTGGCACAAGGCCAATGTAGTGGGGTACTCAGTGAGGATCAAACTCACTATACTAACAATTGTCTGTTTGAAAAGTGTTGTTAGTCATTGCATGGCAGTACTGTTTTTAAGTTGGTCTGGCTGGCTATCTATGTATCAAGCGTACAGGGCACACCGATGGAGGTAGAGGGCTGAAAATGTAAAAATTTACTTAACTAAAATTTGCAAGAATATTTAGGTGACTAAAAAATTTAAAAAAAAAATTTCTTTACCCCCCCCCCAAAAAAAAGGTTTTATTGGGGGTTCAATTTACAATGTAAGTTTATGCTAAATTGGTCCCTTAATTTGTGTCTGGCTGTCTTCACACTCATTTTTTGAAAATTCAAACTTTTCCTAATTTTTTAATTGATCACACCCAACACGGCATGCTGCCAAAGGACGTTGGTCAACTGACTATTTCTATTGAGTGACTAGCCAGCCCTGTTTACATATTTACTTAGTTTTGTCTGGCACAAGGCCTTAATAGTGGGGCATTCAGTGAGGACGGAACTCCTTATCAATGGCTCTTTCTATGACAAATGTCAAATAAGAGGAAAACTTACAAAGATTTTTTCAGTCGATTGAATTCCTCCTCCTCCTCCTCCTCCTTCTTGTTAACACGACGTCCCGGCTGATCCATTCTACGGTCTTCTTCAGGTGTACTATCCAATGAAAAACTGGCTGACGTTTTCCTATGTCAAGGCCAGATAACTATTTTACAAAATATTGTAATTATCTCCCTTTAGTAAAGAAATCTACACTTTTGGCAGAGAAAGATTCTTCAAAAACTAAAATTTATAATTAGTAATACAAGAAATATATCTGTTGAAATTTTATTTCAGAATTGAGATTGCACCTTTAACTAAAAGATAATCAAGAAAATAAAACATGGTAAAAGGGAAAAGACCGGAAGAATTAAAAATCCGATAAAAAATGGAAACAGCGTTGGTGAAATTTGCAAGAATATTTAGCTGACTTGTTGTCACTTGATACTGAATAAGAACCACCAGATATTACTGGTGGAAAATTGATATAAGAGTAATAATACTATAATGTACTGTCAAAATTATGGTGCACTTTTTTCTAAATTGACTTATTTCATTTTTAAACCCGATTTGAACTACAAAGACGTAGACAGTAATACATGTTCTTATGCATTTTGGATTCTGCATTCATTCTAGTATTGTGTTCAAGGAGAATTTAAACCATTGTTGATCTTGTGACCTCAAGTTGACCTCAACCTCATGTGACCTCAGGTTGACCCCATGGCCCTCTTGGTTGGGACCTAGAATACGCCGACTGCATCCCCTGCAGAGGGGTAAGACCCCCCCCCCCCAAACAGGCGCCACCTGTTTTTGCACCAAAGTTGCAAGATTCTAGTTGAGGAAAAATAACCTTTGACCAAAGTTGCAAGACTCTAGTTGAGGAAAAACAACCTTTGACCAAAGTCGCAAGACTCTAGTTGAGGAAAAATAACCTTTGACCAAAGTCGCAAGACTCTAGTTGAGGAAAAATAACCTTTGACCAAAGTCGCAAGACTCTAGTTAAGGAAAAATAACCTTTGACCAAAGTCGCAAGACTCTAGTTTTGAGATTTTAAACTGAAAAAGTGTGACTATCCAGGAGAAGTGTATTCAACATTAGAAATAAACTGGAAATGAGGAAAATTTGTCTCCTCAGCGTGTCGTTGGAAAGTGTGGACGAAAGCGTGTTTCAACTCAAAGACAAGACAGAATGTTGGTTGCACATTGCAAAAAACACAGATCAGCATCATCTAAGGACCTGGCAAATCTATGGAAGGCCTTTGGCTGAGACGAGTGTAAATGTTTTCTTGTTCAAAATATGCTCTGTAAAACATGCATTATTGGCTGGCAAAGACACTTATATGTATCTAATATTATAAAGACTACAAATGTTTGTTTCTAACTTTGTTTTATAGACTCCTAAACGTTTGCACCCTACAAGATGAAAATTTGTGTTTAAGGGTAACTTGACCCCATGATGAACATGGGATAGGTGGCGATGACCTGGTGACTTCTAAAGGTCAATTTTGACATTTTAAATCTACCTACAACATTAAAATTTGTGTACAAGTGTAACTTGACTCCAGGATGAACATCGGATAGGTGGCGACGACCTCTGTTGACCTCTAAAGGGTCAGTTCAATTTAGGCATTTTGAAACCTATGGAAGACAGCTGCAAAATTGTGTACAAGGGTAACTGGCCCTAGGATATACATAGGATAGGTGGCATTGATCACTTGTCACCTCCTAAAGGTCAATTCAAGGTCAGCTCTATTTTGGCATTTTTAAAAAAAGGTCAATTTTGGCATTGTTCGAACCACCTAAAGGGTTGTGATCCCTACTTTGAGAATCTCTGTGTTAGAATTTACTACATGACCTTTCAGTATTTATTACTTTCCCCCGGACAATGCCAAGTACCCCAGCTACTATATATATATATATATATATATGTGTGTGTGTATGTATGTGTATATATATATGTATATATGATTATAAAGACATTTATTAGTTCAGAACCTATATTTGCCCAGCGCCGGTGTGAATGACTGCTAAACAAGTGGCCTAAATTGTAATTGTGAATAAAGAAACAAGCTCTGTGCGGGATTTATAATTTAAGCCGCTTGTTTAGCAGTCATTCAAACTAGCACCGGGCAAATATAGGTTCTCAACTAATAAATGTCTTTATAATTATCATATTCTGTCGGATATTAAATTATCCATCATTTGATTTCAAATGTATATATAATTTTGTGTTTTTTAAAATATATGTTGAAAATACATAGTGCTCAATATTTTAATGAATAAATCAATAAAACAAAGCATATAACAATTTAAAAATATATATGAGAGCGAAAAACACATAAACACACGCAAACACATACACATATAAAAAAGATGGGGAATGCATTCTTCATTTTCATTTTTCAAATGGAAGCTACTCCAATAGCTATATTATAATCAAAACATTTTTCAGTTAAAAAAAAAAGAAAGAATAACAGAAAAGAAATTCTGTTGTGTTTTTGTTGAATTAAATTTTGGTTAAAAGTTTTTTGTCAAATGTGTGAAGTGTGGGAAATTTGACCAAAGTTTTCTGCATTACTGTTTCTGTTTTTGAATTGCTCAACATTTCCGTTTCTTTCTTTGAAGGTCGAACATTGCAACCCCCGGGCGGAAGGATCCAGCCACCCCTTATTCAAGCAGAAAAAGCCCTGGAAAGTTTGGTCTTTGAACAGATGGTCATCCAGCCATCAGTCAATGGTGCTCATGGGCTGAGGAGGGGGAATATGGACAATAATTTCAAAACAAACTTCCTTTGATGCAACTACAAATAAAAATGTATTCTACCAAAAGGTTTTTTGCTTTATCTTTAAAGACTAAGAATTTCTCAATTCGAAGTTTTAAAGAAAAAACATGAAAGACATCTAGGGAAAAAATATGAGAGACTTTCACAGAGTATTTAGAATAAGAGACCAATATTGACTTTTAAGGCAGGAAAGCATCCCCGTTTAGAAGACTGGCACAACACAATCTTCCTACCCCCATTTCTCGCCACATTTGACTTTGCATTGCCACGGATTATTATATAATATTATATAAATATATTATATAAAGTCTACTTTTTACAAGATATTGACTTGACTGATGTCTAGAGGATCCAATTCATCGATATTTGTGGAGGAAAGTCAAAAACAGATATTTAATAAACTTATCTTCGTTCAGCACATGGCCTAACCCAAAGCGGGAAGATCGTATTGCGCCAATTTTCCAAGAGAGGATGTCGTCTTAGGTTTCATGTGATGCTGTCATCATTTTCCAGTTTTTAATGTAGAAAACCATTTTCAGTCAAAGGGAGATAACTCTGGAATCTTTTAAAATCATTTCAAGCAATATTCATCAATAAATTTTGTGTGGCTGCCACAGAGTAATGTTTTGTATTTGGACAAGAATGGCTGCCGATATTGAAGTGTGTAATGTGTGAAAATTTTAATTAAAACGTTTTGTTCTTTTTAATACGCTTGTTCGTTTTTTTTAATATTTTTATTAGATGAAATAATAATAAATCATTATTTAAACAAATTTTTTTATGAATACTTTTTACCTTCATCTTAATTGATTAGTTGCTTTTTATCACAATTTTTACTCAGACCGATTTCCCTCTGGCAGATTTGATTTGGGAATAAAGATTAAGCCTTAAGTGGGATTCAAACTCCCATCTCCAATGGGAAGCACCGTTTAGCTCAGCCTGCTCTACCAATTGAACTACCAAGACTCAACCGGAAGATAGAAGTCCAAACCTTCATTCTGGCAGTTTCAGTATTTTAATACATTTTTTCGTTTCGTGGGATGGTGGCATGACTACCGATCGGAATGAAGGATGGGTTTAAGGTTGTTATTTGGACTTCTGTCTTCTGGTTGAATCTTGGTAGAGCAGTCTGATATAAATAGTGCTTCCCATTGGGGACATGGGTTTGAATCCCACGTATGGCTTATTCTTTATTTTCCAGTGTTTTTCTTCATTCCAACTTGGTATGGCAAAGTTCTTCCTCGTGACGGACCCTCATCTCGTCAGACGTTACAACAAACTTCACCGAAAGACTTCTTCAGATCTTAAAAGCATAACGTTGGTCGAGAAGGCGATTAGTGGGGTTAGACCCACCTGACGACGCAGCGGTGTACTGTCATAAATGTATAAAAATCTCTTCAATATTGAAATGATCTTTCCATTAGCCTGATTTTGGAAGAGTCACGTAACCTTTCTATCTTTCCAATTCCGTTTTTTTTCGGTCTGCCTTGTTAGAAAGTTTTTGGCAGAGCAGGTTAGATCTTCAAGAACCAGAAGATCATATCGCTCTTAAAACGAAGGGTCTACAACCATTGCATCCGCCCGATAGACACCTGAAGGAGCTGAAACATAGAATTTAACCAAGAATTTGGCTCACAAACTAAAAGCCTTGTGCAACATTCACAGGAAAAAATCATGCTAAACATCAGATGGAAGGATCACAGAACAGCACAAAATATTAGAGAGCAAAACAGGTATCAGCGATT
>VCCN01004895.1:2323129-2335222 GCA_006491835.1 Architeuthis dux
CCGTAACTTGACACGTTGTTATTAGCTGAATTTTAACTATATAATTCTCTATCTATGTGATTAATATTCATCACTGAATTAAGTGCATTGACAAGGAAGGAGATTATGTTGAAAAATAAATATTTGATGTTTTTCATTAGCAAAACAAGAACAGGTGCTGTCATGCAGCAATACCAATGGTCGGTTCCGGCCCCCTTTAACTGACTCGAGCCCCCTTTGGCCCTCAGCAAAATAAAGTGAAATAATAACTTTTCCGCAAACAATATTCAGATAGTATGCACACACAAGCTGAGTAAACTTCAATAACACTTTTATGATTTCCCTAACATTGGACAAATATAGACCAGGGAACTTTTGCATCAACCGAATATGTACCAAAGTCTATCTATCTATCTATCTATCTATCTATCTATCTATCTATCTATCTATCTATCTATCTATCTATCTATGTGTCTATCTGTCTGTTAATATCTATCTATCTATCTATTTATATCTAATATCTATCTATCTATCTATCTATCTATCTATGTCTGATAACAACTATCTATCTATATATCTATCTGATCATATGTATGTATGTATATATGTATCTATCTATCTATGTATCTATCTTTCTTGCTCTCTTCATTTCATATGTATATATCACCGAAATCTCCATGTGTTCAACATATCTTGAATTTCCTTTTACCGCTTGCTTCTGCTATTCTGTATTGTTCAGACACGAATGTTTTCTCCATACAGAAAAAAGCAAATAACAAAAAAATAACAAAAAGCCAAAAATACAAACAAACAAAACACAAATTCTTATCAGTTCCATTTTTAAAAACATTTTATGTTTTAGTTTTCGTTTTACTGATTTAATCATTGAGCTCTTCTGCGATTAAATGGTGTCATCTGTTGACGGTTGTCGAAACACGTTGCAACTTAAATGGGTCAACGACTGTGCGAAGGACATTGGAGATTTGATGATGCTACTGAAACATCTGTCGTGAAGCAATGGCGTGTGTGCCACTTAAGAAGAAATGTCGATGGGTTTTGAGTCTCACTAGAATAGGATTACCATATGGCAGGGCTGCTTCAGAGATTTTAGCAAATGTACCAAAACGCTTAGGTAAAAACGTACCAAATCGTCCATAAAGTACCAAATAAAAGAAACATGTTAAATACTAATAGATTAAGAAAAAATAGCCAAATGTAACGTTGTTATTAACTGAATTTTGTAAGGGGGACATCAATTGTTTTATTTGTAAGGGGGACATCACTTGTCTTATTTGTAAGGGGGCATCAATTGTTTTGAGTTGTCGAGGGGTGGGGCATGGAACAAAATGGGTAAGAACCACTGAGGAGACGCAAAAGAGAAAGGAGAAGAAGAAGAAGAAGAAGATGGAGAAGAAGAAGAAAAAGAAGAAAGAGATGAAGAAGAAGAAGAAAAAGAAGAAGAAGAAAAAGGAAAAGAAGAAGAAGAAGAAGAAGAAGAAGAAGAAGAAGAAGAAGAAGAGAAAGAAGAAAACGTATGAGGGTGGATCAATAAGTTCGTAGCCTGATATGTTGTTATTAACTGAATTTTTATCTGACATTTTCACTATATAATTTTCTATGTGATTAATATTCATCACTGAATTAAGTGCATTGACAAGGAAGGAGATTATGTTGAAAAATAAATATTTGATGCTCCAATGGTCGGCTTCCAAGCCCCAACAAATATTTTTCCATTCCAGGGCCACCGAGAGGAATTTTATAAGACAGTTCAAATTTGTTTTCGTACCCCCCCCCCCCCCCCCCAGACACTGCACAACCACCGTTTTCATCTCTTATAACCCTTTTAACACAAATACTAAAAGACTGTTTTGTTTTCATCAAATTTACCGTGCGCAGTACCAAACGTACTAAAAGCGACTAAAGGTACCAGTTTGATAAAAACGTACCAAAAGCGTTGATATCCAAAAGGAGGACATGTCCTCATTCTTCAGTTGAAATATAATGTCCCCATTTCATCTTAAAGTGTCCCCCTTTTTTGTTTACACTTCTTAACACACACAGCTCAGAGCTTAAGTGTTTTAGATGTATGGTTCTTGAAGTACAAATATGATGATTTGATTCTATGTATCTATGTATGGTTCGTGAAGTACAAATATGATGATTTGATTCTATGTATCTATGTATGGTTCTTGAAGTACAAATATGATGATTTGATTCTATGTATTGAGTTCTTGAACAAAAGAATAGTTATCATTGATGACGTAAAACTGAACGATCTATTTGCGACCTGATTTAATTCCTAAAATCTGATAAGCTAGGTCTTAAGTTTTTGAAGATAGGCTGCATGAAGAATGGGGGTATTTAAAAAATCTTGCTCCAATATCAATTGCTTTTCAGAACTAAAAATATGTGAATTTTATTTTTGTATTTCTGCTCGTAATGCAAATGTTGATAGGGATTTTTCGATGAATAAATGCTCAGTGGAACAATGAGCAGAATAGATTTAATGTGGAGACGGTGAAGGCCATAATACTCACACAATACAATGTTAAGCCTTATGACGTGCATAGATATTTGCAGTTATCCATTCAGAAACGGAGAGTCTTTGTCAAAAATAGCCAGCTCCGAAAGGTAAGCCTAAATAGATAGTATCAGCTCTAGGCTATAAGATTATTTTAATGTTTTCTTTCGTAATAAAATTTTATATCTTAAATAAGTCCCAAATTATCAAGCTTGTTGTGTAAAAATCACCAACAAGTAAGTATACATATCTAAAATTAAATTAAAAACATTTAAATATGGAAATGACGCTGAACTACGACGTGAAAATCAACTGACGAAAATCTGTTTAAACTGCAAAGATACGCCTAAGTTTTATGTATGTTAACTTTTTAGCGTAATAATAAAAAGCAGACATCATAACATTAAATAAATAATTTACCTTCACCTTAATTTCTGACTTAAAAAAGCAACTAAAATATTATGATGAAGGTAAATAGCAGTCAAAAATAATGATTTACAACACTTCATTGTCAAAAAAGAAGTATAAATATCTAAAATTAAATTAAAAACATTTAAATATAGAAATGATGCGAACTACGACGTGAAAAATCAACTGACGAAAACCTGCAAAGATATCATTTCATGTTATGTATCTTTAACGTAAATAAAAACAAAAATGTTAGTTTGTGAAATTTATTTTGTTTCATTTTATAATTTTATTTCATTTTGACCTTGAATGTGTATATGTCGTTAAATTGTTATCGGGACATTGTTATCGGTAAAGTGTTATCGGTGAATCTGCCGGCTCCCAATTAAATAACCACTATTTGTATAATTGTGTCTATGATAAAATTGGTTTCACTTAACGCTGTTTTAGTCGTGTTTTTCAGGAACGTAACGACAACGTTAATCGGGGAGTTCATGTAGTATTGATTTATTTTCGCATTTCAAGACTGGAGTCCCGAATTACAAGCAACAATTATTAATTTAAACTGATAAATTAGGGTTAAGGGTAGGGTTTAGCATGTATTCTACTGATTTAATATGAGCATGAGTAACTAGATCCACAACGGTGACTGTATGGTTGACAGTTTCATGCAGGTTCTATAGCAAGGACCACACAACTGAACTTGAAAACACTCAAATAAGTAGCTCAGGGACCACACTACTTTTGAGGGACCACACTACTTAGCTTGTACCATCATCATGGTTCGAAACTACTACCCATCTACATTATAATAAGCAACGTGTCCGTCCGTCTGTCAGATATAAAAAAAAGAATTGTACGCTGAAACGTGTTGGAATAGAGCAGGGGTCAGCAACCTACGGCCCGCGGACCAAATCCGGGACTGCGACCGGCCCGCAAGCAATATTAGGATGCTATGCTATGCTTACTTATTATGTTTTAAAGATTATATGTGTCTTTTTAATACATTCAAATGATACTGTAATATTATACCGAGAATAGACCAGTTGCATTATACCGGCTGTGGAAGGAAACACACAGTTGGTCCACACAGGAGAAAGGTTCTCCCACGTGGCCGGCGAGGAAGACGACAAAAATCAGTAATGTCAAGGAAAATATGGGTTCCTTTTATTTCCGTTGATAGCTTCGATGCATGGCCGGTTCTCGGATCAATCAGGGTATTGAATTCTGTTTTTCTGAAAATCTAGCGAGTTGCTTAAATTCTGTTCCTAACTGCTTTACTGAAAGAGTGACCAGTAGGGTGTGATCATAGCTGTTCAAATCAGGCCGTACTGGTTTCTATCCTCACACTCTCACCATCACCCGTGGGGTGAGGAGTTGAACACGGTTGCTGACCCGTCGCTGTTCTGTCCTCAACTGACTAATTGCCGCCCGATTTGAATCGACTTCCTAAAAATTCTCAGCTGAGCTGATTGGTCGAACGCATTCTCTTGCTCGATCAGCCGGTTGACCCAAATTCTAGCCCGGAAACATGATATAGTGTTTTGGGGCAAGTGCCAATACTATCAACCCAAACGCCATTCTTCTCTACCCCACTTCCTCCAGCAAACGAACACACGAACACACGACCTGAGTGTATTGCAATAAACCGTGACTAAAATGAGTTCTTTGATTACTAATTGACATTCTTGGTTAAGCACAAATGATTTTCTAGCAAGTGTTATTCATTGATTTGAAGAAAAATATAAACAGATGTATTTAAATGGATAATTTACATATTTCAAGGTTTGTATGGCAATTATCTGGCTCACCGCCTACTCATTAATACACGACCCGGCCAGCAGAGGCAAAAAGGTTGCTGACCTCTGGAGTAGAGGATAGGTTCTGAACATGAAATAGCAACACAAAGACCACCAAGAGGGTGGGGAGAGCGAGATAGAATCAGGGTAAGTGTGCGCAAAGGGGTAGATGTGACACATTAATACACAAAAATAAAGGAGAAACACAAAATCCAAAATCAGACAATAATTTAGGCTCCTCACACCGTGGAACAATGTAGACCATTACTACTATATATAGAGAGAGGATGACTGTTTTGTTTTTAAATCCCCCGAAACAGTTCCATAGCAAACAACTGCTGATCCCTACAAAAACATTTTACTTATAGTACTATAAGATCGAATTCTGTGTAAAGCATAAATCCCTCTGAACATCTTTCATTAACAGTTATTAGTGAATAATTGACTTACATGACAAGTAATGAAATAAACGAATAAACAGAACGCACAAAACATTTCTGTAGTAAAGATCTTTAGTTTAAACAGATTTTCCATAGTAACATCTTAAATGCTTTAAGACTGTAAGACTTATATAAATATACACTTATATAAATATGAAACGTCTAAAAGAGAAAACACATATCTATATTTTCCGGGTTTTTTTCAGCAACATTTTTAGTGTTTGAAGCATTTTTAGACTATACAAGGTGAGTAGTCATAGATATGCGACACACTTGTGCATAAATATAATAGTAGACCCCTGTTTTCACCCGAAGAAGGGTCATACCTTAGTAGAGCGAATATTGGAAAAATTTATTTGTATTGGTTCATAACAACCTGTACAGATGGTTTCACAATTAGATCATCAGATGAACAATTAATGGTATGGTGATAAGTTATCACTAATAATAACAGTCATTGGTGAATAATTGACTTATATGACAAGTAATGAAATAAACGAATAAACAGTACATACAAAACATTTCTGTAGGAAAGATCTTTAGTTTAAAAAGATTTTCCGTAGTAACATCTTAAATGCTTTAAGACTGCAAGACTTATATAAATATAAACTTATATATTAAAATAGAAAACATATATATTTGTGTTTGAAGATACAAAGCTTTCTAGACTATATATATATGTGTGTGTGTGTGTGTGTGTCTGTGTGTTCGAGCGCACATGGTTTGTACTCTTTTGAATATTTTGCGCGCATTTTTACTTTGTGCCTGTGTGCACCACCCTGCCACGAATTCCACCATAGCACACCCCTCCCCACATGTCCTGTTTGTCAGCCCCCCCCGGATCTGGGAGGGGCGGTATTATCATTGACAACACCAAGAAATCAGGTGACAAGAAAATGTAAGAATTCCACTAAAGAAATAAATAAATAAAAATAAACTAAATGTAAGTAAAACATCTGCTTTGTTAGTGTGTGCGCCTGCGTATTTGTCGGCAACAGAATTCTTGGTAATCCCTACCTACAGTATCGCCCATAAGTGAATATACCCCTACCACATTCTTTTAATAGAACCCTTTCTGTGGCAATGTAGAACAATTATTATGTTTTGGCCTTGCTTCCGAATCAAATTTTAGTCATCGTACATTGCCATTTGTAACCTTCCTAGCAGTGAATTCCTCATGTCTGAAACCCATGATTTAGCCTCTTAAAGTATTCAGATATGTCAACTGGGAGACGAGAGATGACATTCTGTTTTTTTTGGTGTGTGCTGGCGGCCATTTTGTTTTATGCAAATGAGGTAGTTCTTTCCAATTTTTTTCTTGGGAACATCTTTTTTCTGAAAGAGGACATCTTAAGGAACATTTTGGTACCCTAAATGTAGAATCATGGGGGGCGGGGTGCACGATAGCCCCTGCTGGCCCCCGGACTATAACATGTTGTAGGCAAATTTCAATTTTCAACTGCATTAGAAGACGTTTACATAGGCTCGATTTTGTCCTTGACAACGTACGTTTTCTGCCCCGAATCTGGCTTGCTTGTTTTTGTTTTTCTCATTGAGATATTCATTGAATGTTTCACATTTTAATATCTTCATACACTGATGATTTATATATGGTAAAGGTTTTTCAGTGAATACTTTGTTTTTGTTGAAAAATATTTGATGAAAACAAGTGTAGCATACTTGTTACATTTGCACACAACGTTCACATCACGTCAAGATAAGCAGACTTCCAACATGTTGGAAATATGACTGTATTTATTACCAGGGCTGGGTTAAAAAAAATGATTTCATCGATTCGAATCCATTGTGGGCTATCATAGAAAGTGAGTCAGTGAGAAAACTTTGGATAGACATTTTATATGTAATAAACATTATTGTATCCACATTTCAATATTTGTTATTTTTCACCCTTATGCGCATATCTGCTACAAATAAATTCTTTTTTGGGTTTTTTGAGGGGGGGGGGGGAGAACATTTTTTCTTAAACTAGCTTAATTGGTGTCCATTCATCCAGTTCTTCATGAAAAATAATTTTTTTATTAATGAAACAATACTTGCCATAAAAAGAGTTAATAGAAAGTTAATTGTCTTCTAAACCAAACATTTCACAATCAAAAAGGATATTATTAGGTATTATATATGACCAAACTCTTCAGCATTGAAACTTTGTTGTCAAAAATATGAATATGTTGCCGTCCAAAACTGAGTACGCACCTACGAAAAGAGTTAATTTCATTCTATATAGTAAATTATTGTTTCTAATTGGGGATTTAAATAGATTTAAATATACATAAAGTACGCAATGTTAAAAATAGTTCACATAAATTCATAGTTTTCAGTGTACAGACGTTTAGTTCAGCGAAGGCTCCACATTGGAAATAACTCTCATCTGATTTGAAGGAATGTGCTATATATTTCCACAAACAGAACAATGTCTACAAAAACTAGCTACAAGACTGAAGTTGAGCAAAAAAACTGTTGCTAAAATTGTAGAGAATCACAAGAAAAGTGGAAATGTTGGAGGTGTACAGAAGCGACTAGGTCGACCATGCAAGCTGACACCAAGGTCTACCGGTTTTATCAGGAACATCGGCTGTGCATGTTGCTAATGGGGTCAAAGAAGTGTTTCTACTACAACAACCAAACGTGAACAAAACCGGTTTACATGGCCGACAAACGCGTAGGAAACCGTCACTGAAATCCAGACACAGGCTCGTTTAACCCATAAGAACCCAATGCGACGTGTCACATACAATTTAATTGATCTGCACAGTTCCTTATACGATATCTTTGATACATTTTGTGAACACTAATTTAAACAAATGTAAACATAAAAATAATGTCTAATTAATTAAATTATTAATAAAATATAGTTTGAAACAATTGTCTACAGCTTGTTGAGGCATTCGTATTTATTTTTTTATTCAGTTTGCAGATTTTTTGTGTTATAAAATATATCTGAAAACAAATTTGTTGTTAAATCTAACCAGCAAAGTTATAAATTCGATATATTTTGTGGAAATGCATATAAAAAGGCAAATCAGTGTTACTAAGGAAAAAGAATTTGTCAAGCTGATGTATTTTCAAATGATGAAAAGATTCGCCCTAAATGGCCAATGTGACATATATGTCACATTACAGATCTCGAACACTAAGAGTCCGATTTTTAAAAAACTTCATAAATGTGTTCCATGTAGTTCAGTCCATTTGGTCTGTTTTATATCCCACATAAGTTTCCTTCAAGTAGAAATGGGTCCGGGTTCTTATGGGATAACAATTCAACCTTTTAGGACAGATGAAACAAAAATCAGCCATTTGGGTCTGATGGCATCCAACGAGTTTGGCGTCTTCATGGCGAGGCGTACAAGGAAAGGTGTTTGGTATCAACAGCTAAGCATGATGGTGGAAACGACATGGTCTTGGGTTGTATGAGCTCTGATGGCACAGGCAAGCTGCATTTCATTGATGGAATCATGAATGCTGAAGGTTACATCCATATATTGAAAGAAAACATGTTGCCTTCAGTCAAATGCTTGGGAAGAAGAGATGTGTTTCAGCACGGCAATAATCCCAAACATTCCGCTAAAAGCAAGTTTCTGAAGAAGCAAAAGGTTCGATTGGCCTAGATTTAAATCCAATTGAGCACTTGTTGAATGTACTGAAACGATAATTAGAAGAACGACGACCATCCAACAAGCGAGATTTGAAAGAATACATACGGACGGAGTGGGTAAACATTCCAGTAACTATGCAAATCTAGTGAAGTCAATGTCGTCAAGACTATAAGCAGTAATAGAAAATAAAGGCGCACAATTATTTTCGTATGGGTGTACTCATTTATGGACGGCAACATATTCATATCTTTGGCAACAGAGATTCAATGCTGATTGTGTAATGTTCTACTAGAAATAATAAAATCCTGCTAAGTTCGGTTTAGAAGAAAATTAACTTTCTATAAAAAGTGGTAGAGGTGTACACATTTATACGCGGCCAAATTTCGGTTGGATATAAAATGATTATCCCGATTGTAACATTTACAACTTTTGTAGATTTTCCAGTTTTTTAAATTCCAAAGTAAGGCATCCGTACGGATCCTGCAGTACTTGGTTTTGAATAAGGTAAACAGAATTTATTTCCCCAGGGACTTCTCTTTAAAATGTGTAAAACTCAGATACAATTGTATCAGTAAAATGAATCATCAAATTAATTAAGTGGAAAGTTGGGTGGGAAGTTCTTTAAAATAATTTATGTCCATTATTAAATAAGTACCGAATATAAGTTTATATATATATATAATATACTTATATATATTGTCAAATCCACATACAGCGCTGTTTCGTCGTCTTACGACTCATCAGTATGGCTACTGACTATAAGTGCCTTGGTGCCTCGAGCCAGGATTGAAACCGGACCTCTGGGCCAGCAGTCCGACGTCTTACCAATGCTCCAAGTCACAGCGGTGGATTTGTAGGCAATTTATAGTACATATAAACTTATATGTCTTTCTATTTACAAGAGCGCTCAATTCGAATTACTCCGAAGAGCTAAATATATATGTATGTATATTAGGTTGATGCAAATGTTTCCAGCATTTCTGACTAACTCTTTTATTCCTATAAATTCATAGCATCGTTATTCAATCATCCAGTTTTCTATGCCCTTACGCTGCCTTTCGACTAAATTGTGTATTGTATCAAAAATAATGATTGTGGTTGTGATTCTTCATTTAGAAGATGTGCTACACAATCTACCTGGCTTACATTCCCTGCCCCTATTTCTCCTTGAGCTAGACTCTACCAAGCTTAGTAAATAATATATGTACATCACCATTATATCTTCCTACTGGTGCCAGGACTTCAAATGCTGATTTGACCTACCTATATAGGGCCTCATTGGTACCTGAGGTAGTTGTATGTTTCTCACTGCCGTTCGGCTTGTGTTGTAATCCCCTGGGGTGTCAGGTTTAGGGTTTAGCTAACAGGTGCTACACCTTGTTATGTGTGACCTGGAACGGGCAAGATAGGAGCGTTCAACTCCCTGGGGTATTTTATATACCCGCATACCCATCAGTCCGGGTAAATAAAGGAATCAGAATTGATGGCGGGCCACACCTCATGTAAGACAATGCAAAAAGGGCGTCAGGACTTTCGTGGTCTTGTATTTATACACAAGACAAGGACGTAGTACAAGGCAAAAAGGTGGTAAAAGCTCTTTGCTAAAATGGCTAGCTAACTTGAGAATCGGTTTTCCAAATTACACTTTTCGTGTAAGCTTAATTTAGCAGCTAACTAGTTCTAACTAGTTCTAACTAGTTCAGATTTGCTGATGACATCGTATTTTTTGCTGAAGACCTTCAATATCCAATTAATGTTAGCCGAACTAAATGAAGAAAACAAGAAAGTAGGTCTTCACATGAAGTTCAGTAGAACCCATGTCATGTGCAACGAATTTATTGAGGACGAAGACACAACGATTAGAATCGAAAATGCAGAGCAAGAGAAAGTAGACCACTACATTTACCTGGGACAACAAATCACCATGAAACCCTCAGAAAAAGAAGGAATCAACCGAATAATCAATCTAGCTTTCGGCAGAGCAAGCCCAACCTTCAAGGACAAGTTTTAAAAAGAAGGCTTTGCAACTAATGCGACCTCCTGATTGTCACTTATGGAGCTGAAAAGTGGAACTTAACCAAAAGATTGGCCCTCAAACTAAGAACCATGCAACGTGCACAGGAAAGGATCCTGCTCAACATCACATGGAAAGATCACAAAACAGAACATTAGAAAACTGAAATGGCAGTGGGTTGGTCATGTTGCAAGAATGTCAGACAGCCGCTGGACATCACGACTCGCAACATGGATCCCCAGAGATCATATACGAAATTGTGGCCGGCAAAATATAAGATAACGTGACGATTTAGACAAATTCAGAAGTATTGGCTCCGCGACGCCCGTGATCGAGAGGTCTGGAGAATCTTGGAGAAGGTCTATCTCCAACGACGGACGTTAAAAGGATGATGATGGTGATGATGGTGGCGGTGATGATGATGGTGGTGATGGTGGTGATGATGGTGATGATGATGGTGATGATGGTGGTGATGATTGTGGTGATGGTGGTGATGATGGTGATGATGATGATTGTGGTGATGGTGGTGATGGTGGTGATGATTGTGGTGATGATGGTGATAATGGTGATGATGGTGATGATGATGGTGATGATGAAGCCAAAGACTAAATGGACAGTCGATCAGTGAAGTCATCTTAAACACTGAACATTTGTAGCCTGTCTAATTTCGTGAAAACGTCCAGCCTGTCCCCACCAGTGACGAGCGATTTGTTTGCTCCCTTCATTATTGACCCTGACAAATGTCTTCATTAAATATTTGTCCTTTTAGTGACAGACAAATGGTGTCAGTCTAGGTCACAATGTTGTTGCACTCTCGACCTGGACCTGCAAATGACATGTCTGATAACATGAATATGACTGGGACAATTAAGATATATGACATTTCAGATAACCAGATCACACTTGTTCGCCCAGGTTTTTAATTTTGCTGAAACTAAACAATCATAGATATGACCCCAAACAATTTCTGCTTAATAGCTGAACATTCTAGCTTCATGAAATATACCTCAAACAAACTAGGTTAAATTATTTAAATTAATGACATTTTCCATATCAAGTAGCGGAAAACATTATAGAATCACCTTGTAACTTGCATTTCTAAAACAAATACCAGCAGTCTAAATATTCGTAGTGGTACAGAATTTCAGAATGCTCGTGATTAGCAGATACAGATCAACCAGAAACAACTACATATACTCATACATATTTATAATATGTATATATTTATGACAGTAGACAAAATAATTCCTGAAAAGATTTTTCTCGTCTGACATTCATCAAGACGTCATGATTTAAGACAATGTCGTGACGTGATTTC
>VCCN01004895.1:2338963-2350142 GCA_006491835.1 Architeuthis dux
CCAAAGAGGAAGATGCTCGCCGTTCTCTCTCCAGATGTGGATATATACATATATAAAACTAAGATAACATTATATGTTTATATCATTCATTTCAAACCATGTTGAATAATATTTTCCATTATGAATAAACACAAACTCTAATACAATTCTTTTTGCGGTATTGTTAAAGATGATTGATTGTTTTGTTTACCGGCACATCGACCCTTGGTGTGTCATTTAGTGCCGAATTCAGTTTCTTTTTGAATACACAATTTATGTAGACAAATTATTGCGGACAAATTATTGTAGGCAGTTTGTAGTCAAGGTATGTATATCGAATCTGTTTTTTAAAATATTTTTGAGTATAGTTTCAAAGGTTATTTTGTTAAACTAGAGTCTTGCGACTTTGATGGAAGAACAGGTGGCACCTGGTTGGTAGGGTCCTACCCCCCTGCAGGGGGTGCAGTCGGCGCATTCTAGGCCCCAGCCGACAGGGCCGGTAAAAGATGTCTGTTCGCCTTCCACGCTATTCCTTAACCTATAAATATAAAATTCAGAAATACTACCGTGACTCGATCGCCTGACGTAGACATTCGCAGACTGATAACATACACATGAGCTAGCACAACAACATAGATCAAAGGAATTAGGATTTCAAGCCTGGGGTCAGTGAGATTGGATGGGGAGCGTAAGCGGATAACAAAGCAGCGAAAGTCGCTAGACAGACGGCCTAATTAACACCTCTCTTACTACCGTTCATTCATGCCAAACTGTTCAATTGCAACCTTTTCGATTGCCAATACTTACTAACACCCTACTACAAATTTCTGACGTTAAACTTTGCTCTTGTCGATAAATCCTTTCATTGCTTCGCTCCTAAAACAAATGGGGAACTCACACACAGTCCCACAAAGAGATTAAAGCCAACAGATGACAAGAATCAACTCGAAAAGGCAGAACAAAAATTGGAAAAAAACCTTCTTTTAAAAAAAGTCCAGTAAGACTTTCAGTGACGGATGGGTACATAAACAACTGTTAGATGGGGGTGGGGTTGTACCCGACTCGCAAAAAACATCCCAGCCAGTCTTTTTCGGCAAGGTCCAATTCGAAGATCTCGCACTTCAGACGCGACATAAAGGTACTTGTCATTATTAATAATATTCTCAGTCTTACTAGTATCACCTATTACAACAGTTGCAGCTATTAATGCTACTAATCTCTGACCGTAACTGTTTCCTTTTCTAAATTTTGGGTCCATAAATAGGTAGGTGCGAGAGGAACTGCGGACTAAGCGTGGTGGTGTGATCTGGATCAGGACTCGAATCTGCTGAGAATGCTTTACTGTCGGAATCCTCCTCCTCCTCCGGGGTTAGCAGAACCCGATAATCAGCGCACATCTGCCTTTGTTGGAGTGACCAGGGTCTGGATGCAGAAATCCGTACTGTCATGGGGATCTGTGACTACAGTTGCAGACAGTCGCACTATCATGAATATCTGCGATCAAAACTGCAGGCAGTCGTTCCGTCCTGATTCTCCTTCAAAGGGTCGGTAGAACCCGATAGCCAGCTCATGCATCTACCAACTACGGGATGTTCTCGTCCAGTCGGATCATTCACGCAAATAGGGGCGACATACACCCATAGCCAGTTCGGGCATCTGTCAGGAGAAGGACACTGCCAAACCTACGACCTATTGACGCTGCTCCATTTACGCGCCACTCCGGTGGTCCATAGGATGTAAACCCTTGGTTTAAAGGGTGGGGTCGACCCTGGGCAAGTCGCACTTTACCTAAAAACTTCATTGGTCAGGCTAGTGGGTTACTTCACACACAGGCCCCACCGTCTATGGTCCGAATGCTGTGAAAAACCATCCCCTAAAATATTCGTTCGCGAAGTCAAACCATTCATTCATTCAGTCATTCAGTACAGAAACCAAAACAAGCACAACCGGAGATGGTGATAAAAAAAAAACAATAAAAATCAAGCTTAAGGAAAATAATAATAAATTATGGTAATGATAATGAAGAGAACGAGAAAAATGTGAAAGATTGACCCTTACACCGTAAAGATAAGGTTAGAAAACAAATCTCAAGAGGTTCATGGCTAAGGATTGAGACAATGCAGATACAAAAGAAAATGATAAATAAAAAGGTGTCCAACGTTATCAGCATATGTAAAGATAGTCAAAAGGCACAAAGTATCTAAAGGAGGAAATATGATTATGATGACGATGATGCCCTTTATCTTTGTGGAGTGTCATCTCCAGATAACACGTGAGTTGTTTTTTTTCCTTTTTAAATTGTATCAACGGAAAGTTAAATCAACTTACGTAGATTCTACAAGGCTCGTTTTCATAACTACCACACCTCACTTTTTAGCAATGAAAAACAAAAGAACGACATGACCGTGCAAGCCTTTGGTAGTGCAATCCTTCCTTACTCGTCTTCATCGTCTTCGTGTACACTTTCCGGTTATACAGCCATTGCACGCGCCGCCCACTATCCCACAGCTTCAGGAAATTCGTTTGGCTTTGTTGTGCAATTGAAAATGAATTCAGAGTTGTCCTTCTCCTAGACCGGTTGCCTCCCAAGGCTAAAGAGTCCAGTTTGCCCTGTTATTTTACCCGTAGCTGGGAGGGTGGGGAGATGGATTGATATCTTTCCCAAGGGCATTAGTGTGAAGTGAACGTAAACAACCCCGGTCGGGGTTTGAAGGTTCACCGATTCCTTTGTCCGTTACTCCACTCACGCCTCCATTCCTCGCTGGTGACTCGATAATAAAGGCCTCGTGTCAGACAAAGCAGATTGAAAAACGTATTCTCTCGGTTAATATTGGTCCTATTCTTCACGTTTAGAGCTTTTTCTTGGTATCAGGACAACTTCCCCCGGAACAATTAATCCCATAGGACAGCTGCCCTCTGGATAAATGCCCCCCATAAATGACTCTTGACAATTTCCCCCTGGACAATTTCCCATGGGTGTGATCATTTACCTGGCCAACTACTTTATTTCCACAAACCTTAACTTTGACTTTATAGTTGCTATGCTATTGTCAGGGGGCAGTTGTCCAAGGTGCAGTTGTCCAAGGTGCAGTTGTCCTAGAACCCATTTTCTTATGTTGGTCATAACGTACGTTTTGGCCGGTGGGATCTCTAACCTTTTTTCGGTGTACGCTACATAATTTTAAATTTAGCATAAAAAATTAGAAATTACAAATGCAGGAAAACCACATGAAATTAAAGATATTCACACAAAAATACATTACAAAGCACAAAAAGAAACCGTGCTGCTGATATCCACTCCTCACCTACGCACGCAGAAGTATGGGACTCTCCTGGGGAGTAGGTATACAACAGTTTGAAAATTCACAACAAATAATGAAAGATTATTTCTTTTGGCTAGTGGGAATGTGGAAACAAGAGAAGAACAGATCTGGATAGTCACTCGGTAGAAACCGTCACGTGACCAACGTCTTTTGGCAGCATGTCGTGTTGAGGGTGATCAATTAAAAGATTGGAAAAAAGAGGTGACCAATGAATAAGTTACTTCTTAAGGGGGGGGGGTAAAAAACAAAAATAACTTTTTCTAGACATAATAAAGAGTAAATGTTTAAATGTTCAGCCCTCTAGTTCCATTGGTGCGGCCTGCACGCGACACATACATAGCAACGCGCAAATGGGTCGGCTAGCATCATGGCGCCCGCGGTTACAGTGATGGGGACGTCTGCTCTACACCCTTCTCCGGCTCACTCGATTTTGAAAACCGCGCACAAAAGTTGTACGCCGTTTTAAACATTGAGTGAGCGAGTGTGTGGAGCGTGTGGATTACTCAATATAATTTATGTACTACCTTCATTTTTTCTTTCATGAATTTTCCACACACTCGCTCACTCGATTTTGAAAACCGCGCACAAATATTGTACGCCGTTTTTACCATCGAGTGAGCGATGTGTGGAACTTTACAATCGGGGTAGCCATGTTATAACCAACCGAAACTGGGCCGTATATGAGTAAGGAATACCCTCCGTTTCATATGGCCTAAAAATGTAATTATTCAAATTTCAGAATTTTTCTCGGGAGCTTACTACACCCAGAACCCCCACTTCCCAGCTGTCTGGGCTCACTGAGCTTTCAAGAATCCTAACCTAAATTAATGTGCTGATTTTACGTATTTGCCCGGCCCCTTTGAGCTCCCAATCCACCCCTGTCTGCTCCCCGTTGTAGAGGCACATACTATTGTATTTCTTGTCTTTTTACATTACTGTACTGAGTGTACTCTATTGTCTTATATACATTTTGAATTAAATTGCTTGCCATAATCTTTCTTTTATAAATATTTCTAGTTCTTTTATTCTGTTCTGTTACTTGTAAGGAAATCATGGACACTACATGTATATGAATGGCTTGGCTTCGCGAACGAAGATTTTGGGGGTGGTTTTCCACAGCATTTGGACAATAGACGGTGGGGCCAATGTGCGGAGTAACCCTCCAGCAATGTAGTTTTAAGGTGAAGTGCGTCTTGACCAGGGTCGAACCCACACTTTAAACCAAGGGTTTACATCCTATGGACCACCGGAGTGGCGCGGATAGGAGCAGAGCCCATCGGTCGTAGGTTTGTCCTTCTCCTGACAGATGCCCGGGATAGCTATGGATGTCTGCCTCCCCCTTGTGATAATGTTCCGACAGTAAGGATGAACTGTGGTTAGACAGAACGTGAGCATCCCGTAGTTGGTAGAAGCCTGAGTTGGCTATAAAGTTCTACCGACCGTTTGAAGTAGAATCAGGACGGAACGGCTGCCTGTAACTTTGACCACATATTTTCATAATAGTGCAGCTGTCTGCAACTGTAGGCGCAGATCTACATGACAGTACGGCTGTCTGCAACTTTAAGTACAGGCCCTGGTCACTCCTACATAAGCAGATGTGCCCTGACTATGGGGTTCTGCTGACCCCGTCAGAGCTGTGACCCGACAGTATTACAGCCTGAGCAGATTCGAGCCGAGATTCAAATCACGCCCTTACGCAAAAAAAACAAAACCAGCTTAGCACTGGCCTGCAACCAGTGTTTCCAACTCAAAAATAGTGCCAGAAGCCGCCAAAAAGGCACTACAAATAGTAACAGAATAGCCAAAACATGACCCAAAATGGCTAAAATGTTTAAGCGCAAACGCGCTAATTTAGCGCTTTTTGCATTGTCAAAGCGACAAACGTGCTGAATCTGAAGCTGGCCCCTCCTGGAAATCACATTTTTTGGCCATTTTAGGTATTTTGGGGGGCTATTTTTAAAGATTTACCGCTATTTTAGCAACACTGAGCATTTCTACTCACGCCCCCCCCGGACTTAATGGATGCCCCCCTACTCGCTGTACCCTGGCGACGGGCCTAACAACACTGCCAGCAGCTGTCAAATGGTCTCAATCCAATCGTGTCCTCCACCATAGTGTCCCTGAGATTTAATTTGTTTTTAAAAACATTAAAATATTGGTAACAGCTGGCGATCGCAGATTTTATTTCATGACAATACAACTTGAAAACTTTTGTAATGCGGGTGGCAGGACATTTCAAAATTTTAGTAAAAATGTCAGCATAGGTTTCAACAGTTTTTAAGTGTGTCTGGCTGGCTATCTATCTATGTAGGTATCGTGCATACATTCCGAACCGATGGAGCTAGTGGGGTGAAAATTTAAACATTTACTTACTTATATCTAGAAAAAAACGTGTTTTTGTTTTTCTACCCCCTCCAAGGGTTTTTAGTGGGGGTTCAATTTACAATGTAAGTTTATGCTAAATTGGTCCTTTAGTTTGTGTCCGGTAGCGTTCACGCTTGTTTTTTCAGACTCTTTGTTAGTGATCACCACCCAACAAAAGGCGATAGAAGTAATTTATTCATTGATCACCCCTCTTTCAATTTTCTTTAATTGATCACCCTCGACACGGCAAGCTGCCAAAAGACATTGGTCACGTTACGTGACGGTTTCTATAAGTATTTACTGAGTTTGGCTTAGTCTAATACAAGGCCATCAGTGTGAGCATCCAGCGAAGATCGAAATTATTTTGGCCAGTGGGGGCCAGCCCCCCGAATTTTGGCTGGTCCCTAGGTTGGCCCCCTCACTTTCATACGCTTTAATGTAGGGGTGTAGCTGATATATGATTGATTATCTCAGATTTTAGAGAAAGACTACTATGCCATAAAAATATAATAGTTCCGATGTATTTTTTTCTTTCTTATAAACATGTTTTTGCTCCCATTAAAAAAAATATTTTCCTCAAATTTTAATGTGAAATAATTTTTGATTTTTTTTTTGTTGAAATCGAAAGAAATGATTTCGTTTATTTTTTTGGTAAAATCGAAAAAATATGCCATGTTAACTCCGTTAGTTTTTGTTTTGAGAATAACCTCCCTTGTCGTCTGACAGCTTGGGGTTGCGAAAGTGAATTAGCGCCCAACTATATGAAAATTGTTTGACTTAGTAGTATTTTATTCAATTTAGTAACGTATTATAGTTATATTTAAAAAATCATTCATATAAGTTGTATATATCAACATGGTGAAGTATAAAAATGAAGATTTCTCGTCACATGCATTTCGAGTCCCCCCCCCCACACACACACTTTCTAAGAACTAAAAACGCTATGGGCATCTCCGTATTTTTAATGTAAAATACGAATTTAACATTAAAATACACATTAATTCAAGTGATAAAAATGTGTATGAAACTTTAAAAAATACAAGCTTTATTTATGTTTATTTTATTTCATAAATACGTTTAAATATTTAAGTTGATAATTCCCCAAATTGCCCTATTAATTTATTTCCTATCCCAGATGATCTATATTTATTAGTTATTCTTAAAATTATTTGTACTATTTTTTTTTACATAAGATGGTAAACTATTCCAGTATTTCAAAATTCTTTGGGAGAAAGAAAATCAATTTTTAGCTAGTAAATTTTCCCACCCTCTCTGACTTAAAAACATTAGAATTCCGTAAACTTGGGAGACATCCAGGGGCGTAGATTTGAGGGCCCGGGGGCTTGGCTCCTTGAGCCCCTTGTCCCCTTGCTCCAACATTTAGTACAGAGATTCTCAACATGGTGGCCGCGGATCCCTGAGGGTCCACAAAGATATTGATGGGGGTCTGTGGGCAAACATTTCAAAAGCCTGAGGTCCGTGAGCTTGTTGTGTAGGCAGATCTTTCAAAAGCTTAGCTAGAGATTTGAGGGCCCGGACGGAGGGCTTGGCTCTCCGAGGGGCCTCTTCCAACATTTAGTGAGATTTGTATAATGCAGTGCCGTAGACGTCATTTTTGGATTGGGGGGAGGTGTGGGACACATTTCTATTTTCTCCTAAAAGATTTTACTCACCCTAACAGTCTTGCAAAGTGCACAACTGGAATGTTTCCACATAAAAACTTGTTCAGCATTCAAAGGCACCGAAGGCTATAGTTTAGTTACTGCAAAGGGACCCCAATCGTATGCCTTGTCCTAAAGTATGGGGGGGGGGGCACATGTCCCCCAGCGTCTACGGCCCTGTAATGTTAGATGAACTACTATTCATATTGACCCTCCATTGGGGGCACCACTACAGCGACGCCCCTGCAGACATCATTATAAGATTTTTGTTTTTATGGTTTTACATGGAAGGAAAGATTCCCAAAGCGGATGTATGTATAAGCGAAAAGTGTGCGTCGCGGGAGTGATCAGGTTTGGGAAAGGTTTTTTATTTCAACAACATTTGCTTTAGAAATAATGGACAAAAAGAAAAACAGAGTCGAATGTGGTTGTTTTTTTAAGAACTTCGACCGAATTTGTTTCTTCTCTTAAGAGAAAATAAATTTATTTGCTCTTAAGAGAAGAAAAAATTCTCAAAAAGATTTCAATAAAACAGAAAAAAACATAATTTAAAAATTATAAGTTATGAGGATAGGTTAAAAGTGTTAGGGTTAACATCATAAGAAAATAGGAGAGATCGGGGAGACTTAATGGAAATATTTAAGATTGTGCGTGGTTTAGATTCAGTAGACCCTGAGGTATATTTTACTAGAAGGGAGTACAAGGGGCTGAGAGGGCACACATATACGGTAGGAGCAGGGGCGATTCTATGGGGGTCAGTGGGGGCCATGGCCCACCAGAACTTTGGCTGGCCCCTAGGTTCATACGCTTTGTTTTTGTTTTGAGAATAACCTCCCTTGTCGTCTGACAGCTTGGGGTTGCGAAAGTGAATTAGCGCCCAACTATATGAAAATTCAAATGGTTCTTCGGACGATTGAACTGCTTCTTGTTATTTGTGTTGTAAATTCTTCGGCCTTCTTCTGGTGCAAAATCTGAGTGTGATGGGTTAAACAGAAGTTATGTTTAAAGGGGGGTAGCCCTTATATTATATTATATATATACATATATACGTTTGAATATTAATGACCCTTCTCAAAACTATAGAAAATATCTATATGAAAATTGTTTGACTTAGTAGTATTTTATTCAATTTAGTAACGTATTACTCTTATATTTAAAAAAAATCATTCATATAAGTTGTGTATATCAACGTGGTGAAATATAAAAAGGAAGATTTCTCGTCACATGCATTTCGAGTTTTGCCCCCCCCCCCATCTTGGTCCCACAAGTGCCCCCCGTCACACTTTCTAAGAACTAGAAACGCCACTAGGTAGGAGCGAATAGAAGTAGATTGAATATCAGAAAATTCTTTTTTAGCAATAGAGTGGTAGGACTTTGGAATAGATTACCGGAATATGTAATGCTATCAACAGATGTAAATGATTTTAAGATGAATGATGTTTATTGCACCACCACTAATGCTAATGTTTAAAGGCTTAGATTAGTGGTTCCCAACCTTTTTTGGGCCATGCCCCACCTCAGCACTTCAAAGATGTTGATGCCCCCTTCGTCATAAAAACGAATAAAGTTTTGAAAAATATAATATAGAAGTGAAATCCTACATATAAAAAGAATTTACATGAAAGGTTTTTTTAATTTTACTTATTATAAATCATAAATACAAATCAAGCTCACCTCAAGATAAGAAAACGAACGTTAGTGCGAACCTTGACCTTGATGTTTACTGCAAAGAGTTTTTATTCTAGGCACAACTTTAGTCAGTTTCAATCTCAAGTCTCCTCGTTTTGTGATATCTAGTCGATTGCTTTTTTTTCTGTAACAACTCATTTACAGCACTAAGACCACATTCAGCGAAATATGAGGACGGGGATGTCAACAGTAGTTTGCTTGCTTGCAAAGTGTCTTTGATTTGTTTGCTTTATTTCGTAAACCAAGACAAATTGTCATTGAAATTATTAAATACACTACTTATTTTGCGATGGTAGGATTTCCTGCCCATTGATATTAACAAATTCAGAGATATTTGTTCTTAATACCTCATTTTTAAATTGCCCCCCCCCCTTTATAATCAAATTGCCCCCATGTGGGCCGTGGGAACCATTGGCTTAGATATTGTGTAAATATGAATATTGATGCGTGCTTTTATATACTTGAAATAGGCTTTTTTGACAGCTGTTAATCGTGTCATTAATCCAGCTTCAGTGTAGTTAGGCTGGGATTAAACTAATAAGAAAAATGGTAGTTAAATTTGGTATGACCGATATCAGAATAAAGATTATTAAAAAAAATATTGATATTCTCGGATCTGACCGTCTTTTCTCTTAGGCTTTTCCATGCGTTTGATACTCTTACCGAGAAGAAATCTTTTCTAACACCAGTGGAGGTCTGAATTTGTAGTTTATGGCTGTGTCCTCTGGTTTTACTGGCATTTCAGGGCATTTTAAGCAATGAACGTCAGTATCCACTCTATGAATGTTGTTCCGGATTCTATAGACCTCTAGTAGGCCAGTACGTTTTCTTCTGTTGATTGATTTGATTGTTTTGTTTAACGGCACATCGACCCTTGGTGGGTCATTTAGTGCATTCAGTAGGGGGGGTCCCCATGTCCCCGTGACTAGAGACTTGAGGGGGGAGTATTCCAAATCCCTGTCACTGAGACAAATGCCACGAGGTCCGGGATAAAGGGGGGTCCCAAAAGCTTCTCAGGACGAATCCTGAGCATGCTAAGTTTTCTTCTGTATTCAAGGGTCTCTAGATTAAATTGTCTTAATCTTTCAGTGTAGGATATATGGCAACTGAGTTATCAGGTTATCAGGTTTATATACACATTGGATATTTTATTCACTCTAAAATAAATGTTAATAATGTGAAATGTTCTACTACAATAATTATCGTGAGCTGATCACTTTGGATTTCTTTTTATAATGTAATTATTCGGTCGGATTTTTAATTCTGTAATTAAAGGCTTTTGTTCTTTTTATTGAACGATGTTAACCTTGTGGCATCATTCCATTGTTACGTACAATTCCTTTAATAAATAATGGATCATCCGCCTTTTCAATGTCTGGAAAAGAATCCCTCAAGAGTCACTACTTATGAGACAGGACGTCATGTTGCAGAGGTACAATGTAGCGAAGGTGGTCCCGATTGTAAAGTTCCACACCCTCGCTCACTCAATGTTAAAAACGGCGCACAAATAAAAAGAATTAATGAAAGAAAAAATAGTAAATAGATTCGTTTGTCGTTTTTAACATCGAGGGTGTGAATCTTTACAATCGGGACCACCTTCCCTACATTGTACCTCTGCACACACACACACACACACACACACACACACACACACACACACACACACACACACTTTCCCTACATTGAGCCAAAAACAAACACTTTTCTCTGGGAGATTTAGCAAAGATTCCATTCTTAAAATTCGTCTACGCTGTTTTTTCCTATTTCATATTTATTAGGAAGATTTTACTCCCAAAAATCCAAGCGTTTTATTTCTTCTTCCCCCACTCTCCTTATGAAATAGTACTACACTATATTCTTGCTTAATTTCCGCCCGAGCTAATTTTGAAAAGGCTTAGTTTCATTATATACAAATATTGTCAGTCACCAAAGAAAGCATCTGAAAATCAAAATATACTGTGAGCGAGTGTCATCTGTTCTAGAACTTTTCCTCCTGAAAGAAAACCGGATTTTCCGATATTTCTATTATGAAATGCTGGCATAGGTCAGAATAGACTCATTCAGTGATTTTGAGGTCCTGGATATTGTGTAAATATTATTGTTACGGTGTGTGCTTGTATGTACAATTTGTATACTTTTTTTTCACACTAAAATAAATGTTTT
>VCCN01004895.1:2599879-2612172 GCA_006491835.1 Architeuthis dux
AATTAGCAATGTGCATTTGTCGTCTGTCGCGCTTACGTCATCAGTGACGTCTGGTGTCGTAACCTAGTAGAAATAGAATTTTATGTTACGTTAAACTTGATAAATGATTTTTAAAAAATTATATGTATACAAAATATGCCATTAATCTTTTCAACGGACAACTCTGTCCGTTCCTGCTCTCATTATGGAGAACGTGTTGCCACGGACGACTGCCATCGACACACGCTGGAAGAGCCAGGTGGTCTCGCGCGGTTCGTCGTGGCGTTGAGCAGCTATGGAGCCTATTCGGCGAATGAGCTTCAATATATAATAATTAGCAATGTGCATTTGTCGTCTGTCACGCTTACGTCATCAGTGATTAGTAGAAATAGAATGTTATATTACGTTAAACTTGATAAATTGTATCTCTACTCAATGTTACCGTTATATTAGTTTAATATTCAGGAAATCTTGAACGTAAACAAGAAAATGCAGCGTCACATAATGTTCTTGATATTTTATATTGTACAATGCAATTGCAAAATTACTTACTTTCTGCCGTTTTTGTCGGTAAAGTGTAAACTAGTTAATTAATAATAACCTATGAATTGATGGGTGTTATTTTTATTAATTTATTTCGCCATTTGCATCAAATAAAAATAAGAAATACTGATAATATAGGGTTATGATGTTGAAAATGGCCTAAACAGCCGTAACATGTACATCAGAAGGCATACGCCAAAACACCAGATGGAACTACGTTAAAACAAATGTTAATTTTAAAATGTTAAGGTTTTTAAAAAAAATTTTTGATAAATTGTATCTTTACTCAATTTTACCCTTAGACTAGTTTAATATTCAGGAAATATTTAACGTAAACAAGAAAATACTGCGCAACATAATGTTTTTGATATTTTATGAGTACAATGCAATTGACAAATTACTTAATTACTGCCGTCATAAACTAGTTAATCAATAATAATCTGTGAATTGTGAGTTGTTATTGTTATTACTTAATTTCGACATTGTATCACATACAAATAAGAAATACTCATAATATCCACACATATAATAATTAGTAATGTGCATTTATCATCGTGTCATGGTTACGTCATCAGTGACGTCTGGTGACGTAACTTAGCAGAAATAGAATGTTATGGTACGTTAAACTTGATAAATGATAGTTTTTAAATTATATGTATACAAAATATGACATTTATTTTTGTAACGGACAACCCTGTCTGTTCCCGCTGTCATTATGGAGAACGTGTTGCCACGGACGACTACCATTGACACACTCTGGAAGAGCCAGGTGGTCTCGCGCGGTTCGTCGTCGGTTGAGCATCTATGAAGCCTATTTGGAAAATGTGCTTCAATGCCTTGGGTTTTATCAAGCCAAAAATTGATGAATTGTATCTTTACTTGATTTTACCTTTAGATGAGTTTAATATTCAGGGAACATTGAACATAAACAAGAAAATACTGCGCAACATAATGGTTTTGATATTTTACAAGTACCATGCAATTGCAAAATTACTTGATTATTGACGTCATTTTCTGGCGGGGTGAAGGGTGTGGGTGTGAACTAGTGATAAAATGATGAACGAATGTGTTTCTCATATGAGACACGACACCTCCCATCCGTTTCCCTCTCCTGGGAAATTTAAATGTTTATCTGATTTTGTATATTTTATTGAATCAAGCTGAGGCAACACAAAACGCCTGCTACATTCCTCTTCTTCCGAAAGAAAATCGCGCTGATTAGAAACCATCAACCAGAACTGTCAAAATATTTTCTTCAGTTTTTAAGTGATTCTCGCTGGATAACTATGTATGTGTCACGCGTACAGGCCGCACCAATGGAGCTAGAGGGCTAAGTTCCAACGTTTATTCCTTATTATGTCTAAAAAAACGTTTGACTTTGTTTTTTGAAAATTCCACCCGTAAATATGTTTTTAGTGGTGGTTCAATTTGCAATATAAGTTCATGCTAAATTGCTCCCTTGGTTTGTGTCCGACTATTTTTTAGTGATCACAACACAACAAAATTCAAGGGAAGTAACTTATTTATTCCAATAATTTTTCAATAATCCAATAAGGACCGAAAATTAAACATTTAAATTTTTTTTTAAAATTCCCAATCAAAATAGGTTTTTAGCGGGTGGGGTCAATTTACAATGTAAGTTTATGCTAAGTTGGCCTTAGTTCACGCTTGCTTTTTGAAAATTTGGACATTTTTGTGATCCAACAAACATCGAGAGAAGTAACCTAGTTCATTTATCACCCGTTTTTTCCAATTTCTTAATTGATCACCCCCAACAGGGCCTGCTGCCAAAAGACGTTGTTCACGTGACGGTTTCTATTGAGTGACTAACCAGGCGTGTTTTCTTCCTTGTTGAAATCTTCATAAGACACTCATCTGTTTTCCCTCCGAATTCGAAGTTTTTGTCAAGAATCTTTTGAAGTTTTTTTTTGCTCCGAGTTTTGCTCGTGAATTTGCAGCCACAGCAGATTTTAAGTTGAAAACGAGACAGGAAAGTAGAATAAAATGTTGAATTGGCAAGAAGGAATTCAGCAATGTTTGGAGAAAGAAGAGAGAACGAAAGAGAAAAAGAAGGCAGGAAGAATGAAAGAAAAAATGAAAGAAAAAAGAAAGAAAAAAACAGGAAGGAAGAAAAGAAGAGGAAAATAAAAATAAAGAAAGTTGTCCGAAAGAAAGAAAGAAAGAATGAAAAAAAGTGAGAAGGAAAGAATCAAAGAAAAAGAAGGAAGGAAGAAAGGAATGAAACAAAGAGAGGAAAGTAAAACAAAATTGTCCGAAAGAAAGAATGAAAAAAGAGAGAAAGAAAGAATGAAAGAAAGCCAGAAAGAAAAAAGAAGGAAGGAAGAAAAGGAATGAAAAAAGAGAGGAAAGTAAAGAGAAGTTTGCAGAAAAAAGTAAAGGAATAAAAGAAAAGAAGAAAGAGAAAAATAAAGGCAGGAAAGAAAGGGAAAAGGAAGAAAGAGGTGAATAGAAATGAAGAAGGAAAGGAGGAAGGAAGGAAGGATAAAGAAAGAAAGAAAGATGAAAGAAAAGGGAAGAAAGAAGAGAGGAAAGAAAAAAGTAGAAAAAAGAAAGGATGAAAGAAAAAAGAAAAAAGGAAGGAAAGAAAAGAAAGAAAGAAAAGAGGAAAATAAGAAAAAGAAAGAAAGAAGAGAGGAAGGAAATAATGCAATTTAAAAAGAAAGAAGGAAGGAAGGAAATAGAGAAAGAAAAAAGGAATGAATGGAAATAAGAAGGAAGGGGGAAGGAAGAAGAAATGAAAGAAAGAAAAAAGAAAGAAAGAAAGGAAAGAACGAAGCATTATCAATTCTTGGTGTCACTGACCGATACAATTCAGAATGAAAAGTTGTGGCAATACATGGAAAGAAAGAGAGAAGGAAGGAAAGAAAAAAGAAAAGAATGGGGAAGGAACAAAGAAGAAGAAGAAGAAGAAGAAGAAGAAGAAGAAGAAGAAGACATAAATGAACAGGTCTGTTTAGTCACTCAATAGAAACCGTCATGTGACCAACGTCTTTTGGCAGCACGCCGTGTTGGGGGGAGTCAATTAAAAAATTGGAAAAAGGGGTGATCAATGAATAAATCACTTCTCCGACCTTTTGTACCCAAAAACACGGGTGAACGCTGCCGGATTCAAACTAAGGGACCAATTTAGCATACCCTTACATTGAAAATTGAACCTCCCACTAAAAACCTATTGGGAGTGGGATTTTGAAAAAATCAAAAGAAACGTTTTTTTTAGACATATTAAGGAGTAAATGTTTAAATTATCAGCCCTCTAGCTCCATTAGTGCGGCTTATACGCGCAACACATACATAGGCAGCCAGCCAGACCCACTTAAAAACTGAAGAAACCTATGATATCAGTTTTGGTGACAGTTTTGGTTGATGGTGAAATGATGCAAAGAAATCTCTTCTTGTGCGAATCGTGAAGTCTTTTTAATTTTATCTTCAAGAACAGCTTCTGGTTTGTCCTCATATTATTTGCTTAACCGAAGTGGCTTGCACAGTTCCCAGTCAATCGTCGTTCCCATCCGATCAGGTATTATTATCATTATTCTCCATTTAAAAGAACGGGAAAATGTCTTGTAAACGAAAAATATATATTCCATGACTTGAAGTAGGGAGAGAATTTGAAGAATTTCGGAATGTAAATAAAATGAAATTTATCTTACTCACCAGTTGATAAGGAAATGATTTTTTCGAATCTGGCAAAATAGTATTTCCTTTATTTATTTATTTTATTTGGCTTGGCATTTTCTGGGGATCTCCTTTTTTTCCAGATGTGAGCAAATTTCTAACTCAGCACAGACACAACTGACTCACCAAGAAGATGTTCCTAAATACAATGCTTTTCGCATGCACACACACACACACACACACACACACACACATACATATATATATATATATGCATATATACATACATGCATACATATATAGGCATATACCTGCATTTAGTATAAAACTAATTCATAGACTATTATAGTAGTGTCTAATTTGTACGTGTATGTGTTTAAGGGAATATCTGTCCTTGTGTGTGTGTATGTCACCGTATGTATGTGCGTATGTGTGTGTGTCTGTGGATGCAACCAAAAATGGGCTTGAGAGAATGCTTTTACCTTGATTTATATTCTATTAAAAAAGTGATCCCGAAAAACATGCCCCAGCCCCCAAATCCCATAAATGGAAGAAAGATCTCTCTTGATAAACTCATATCTATCTATCTATCTATCTATCTATCTATCTATCTATCTATCTATCTATCTATCTATCTATCTATCTATCTATCTATCTATCTATCTATCTATCTATCTATCTATCTCAGCCTGTTGATATCTATCTATCTATCTATCTATCTATCTATCTATCTATCTCAGTCTGTTGATATCTCTGATATCTTTCTCTGTATTTTCCCAACCTCTCCATATGTACATGCCTCGCCCAGTATATTCTGTATATTTTCATGAAGAAATAAAGATTCCAAGAAAAGATGTTTATCGCTATGACAACCAGAGCATCAACATAAATTCTCCATCAGATGCCAAAGTCTATACTTCTACCAGACTCCCGATATTTGAATGCCCCCCCCCCCACCACGCCCAATTAGCAGATCCTTAACCTTTATATCAATGATCTCATAATATAAAAGGCATAGCCATAGTTTGTTGGTTTGTTTGTTGGTTGGTTTTCAGTCACGCTAAAGCAAACAGAAACAGAGGGATGGTGGATACTGCGAACACACAGACTCAAAATTGATCAATGCTCCATTGTGTGTGTGTGTTCGCTGGGAGCATGCTGCTGGTAATATCACTGCTACGACTACTACTGCCGATGTGTCAGTTTTCCTTTTTAACCTATTCTTTTATCGTTTTAAAATTATTTAAAAACCCTTGAAAATATGGTCTTAAAAATAGACTTAAATAAAAGGAAATGTATTTGCGATGAGCTATATAAAGGTTTTGTTTTACTTGGCATGCACTTTAATCTTTCTCTTTTTGTTGTTTTCTGGATTAAAAACAATCTTTAAGTAAAGGATTATTATCGCCTATGTCCACGTATTCAAGGGAAATAGCTTTTTTGTCTTAAATCTTTTGACATCACTGTTGTATATGTACCAAATTTCGTTCGAGATATGCGTTTTTGCTTTCAATAAATGCATTTATACTAGCATATATATTTGTATAATTTATTAATACGTAAATAATCGCGTCTTTTTTATGGGTACTCTGCTAGTTGATTAATAATATTCATTAATTATTCGAAACACTCACCGTGAATTGATTTCTGCCGGCTTGAGTTGTATTAGATACCCTCAACCAACACTGCCAACATCAACATAGGTTTCTTCAGTTTTTAAGTGGGTCTGGCTGGCTGGCTGGCTGGCTGGCTGGCTATGTATGTTTCACGCATACAGGCCGCACCAATGGAACTATAAGGTTGGAAATTTAAACATTTACTCCTTATTATGTCTAGAAAAAACAATTCTTTGTTTTTTTTAATTCCTCCCTAAATTGTTTTTATTTGCGATGTAAATGTATGCTAAATTGATCTCTTTGTTTGTGTCAGGCAGTGTTAACGCTATTTAAAAACAAATCAGACTTGTTTAGTGATCACCGCCCAACAAAAGGCGAAAGAAGTAACTTTATTCATTGATCACCTAATTTTCGAATTTTGTAATTGATCACCCCCAACACGTTGGTCACATGACAGTTTCTATTGAGTGACTAACCAGACCTGTTTTTCTCTTTTTTCTCTCTCTCTATTTCAGATTTTATATTGGGAAATGAAAGAAAATTTTCGCGAGGCGAAAATCATGACCGTCGACCGTAGCTGCAACGAGGGAATTGTCCAAGGCCTGCAGAAAGGAGTCCTTTATAAATCCCGCGTGCGGGGCTACAGTAAAGGCGGAGACGGCAAGATGAGTGCCATGATCTATTTCACATTGGGTGAGTGAACAGCATTTGACTCGTTACCCTTGTCAACGAATTTGGAAGAGCTATATGTATTCACTCGTGTCTGTATGCATGTATGTCTGTCTGTCCACACAATATCTCCAAAGGTTCTCAATAAATTTCAATTAAATGTTATGCAACGGTAGGCCATGGACTGTATCTGGCAATGTCTCACAGTTACCTCCCAGCATCGTAGCTTTATATGATCTGATTTTCATCCAGTTTATAGTGACAATGATGTTGGCAGAGGTATGCGCTCTCTGAGTGCTTTTTAGTTCTTTCCTGGAATAATGCGAAATCCTAACCCTAACCCTAACTCTAACCCTAACTCTGAGCGGAACAATTTTTTTCAATGCACGATTTATTGAAGGCGTTATCTTCAAGAGACTTTCGTAAGGAATTGTTTGAATATACGTACATCATAGCAATCTCTGTATCTCTAGCAACACATTTTGGGCAATATTTTTCTACACAATATATTAATTTTATTTTTATGACACGTGATATATTTATTACTGGTGACGTCATTGACCGCATTTGCACAAACAATAAGAAAATTCTTGCCTACGATCACTGACTGCCTTCCTTCAAGAACAGTGAAATGTGTCTTGCAAACTCATCTTGTTCATAGCATTCCATGTTTGTGTATTTTATTTCTATGTATTGTTCGGATTCTTTCTTTCTCTACCATTCTCTTCATTTGTATGTTTCTATAAGCCGGGTGCATCTCTGTCTGTCTGTCTGTCTTAGAAACCGTCAACCAAAACTGTCAAGCTAGAGGGCTGAAAATGTAAACATTTGTTGTTGTAATTGATCATTAACACGACATACTGCTGCCAAAAGACATTGGTCACGCTATCGCAGTCACTTAACCATTCTCTCTCTCTCTCTTAGAAACAGTCAATCAAAACTGTCAACAATGGAGCTAGAGGGCTGAAAATGTAAATATTTAAAAACATTTATTTTAAAAATCACTTTTTAGTGGTGGTGGGGGGTTCAATTTGCAATGTAAGTTTATGCTAAATTGATCCGTCTGGATTGTGTCCGGCTGTGTTCACCCTTGTTTCTTTTTAAAATTCAAACCTTTTTAGTGATCATGGCGCAACAAAAGGCGAGAGAAGTAATTTATTCATTGATAACCCCCTTTTCAAATCTTTTAATTGATCACCTCCAACACGGCATGCTTTCAAAAGACATTGGTCACGGGACGGTTTCTATTGACTAACCAGACCTGTCTATCTATCTTGAGAGAGAGAGAGAGAGAGAGAGATGAATAAACGGAGATAGAATCGACCAGATCTGCATATATGCCAACCTGAGGCTGTCCCCTTCTCTTCACTTCTCTTCACTTCTCTCGAATGACACTAACATTCCGACGCGTATGTCTTGAATATTTCACCGTCTTTTCAGCCGACGAAGATTTGATGGATAAAACTCTTATAACAAGAAATGAAGTATGGAGCCCGGTGACGAAGTCCCGGTTTCTGTTCCATGCGTCAGCTTAGTGATCCTTGCAAGTCTCAACTCCGGTCGAAACCAGGACTTTATTCTTATAAGCTTTTATGACAACCCCCTTGGCAGGATGCAAGTCCACCTAAGTAATACCTCCACCCTAATCACACAGCTTAGAGTGTATGCGATTTGAGAAATCTGTCCTAATGAAGAGTTTTCCACACTCTTCGCTATTACCGGGAATCGAACCTAGGATCTTCTGTGTGTGCATTATTGTTTATACAAGTTGGCTTACATCACGATCAAGCCGATGTATAATATTAAAATAAACGAAGCAACCTTTTCAGCACGTGACCGTCGTTTTAGAAAACAATGAGAATACTTAACTACTCAAGATCACATTGAATGAACGTCCTTTTGCCTCATGGAAGCCTGGCCACACGTACCAGCTGATCTTACCGGTTGTGCTACAAGAACACTACGTAAATTTGCTATTAGAAAAAACACATTTTGGTTTTTGAAAATCCCTCCCAATAGGGTTTTAGTGGGAGTGTTCAATTTACAATGTGAGTTTATGCTAAATTAGTCCCTTAGATCCAACAAAAGGCGAGATAAGTAATTTATTCATTGATCATCCCCTTTTGAAATGTTTTAATTGATCACCCGCAACACGACTTGCTGCCAAAAGACATGTGTCACGTGGCGGTTTCTATTGAGTGACTAACCAGACCTATCTATTTTTAGTGATCACAGCCCAACAAATGGCTTCCTACAAGTATTTTATGGCAGGATGCAAGTCCACCGAAAGAATACCTCCACCTTAATCACAAAGCTTAGAGTGTACTTGATTTGGGAAATTTGTCCTAATGAAGAGTTTTCACACGCTATTACCGGGAATCGAACCTAGGACCTTCTGTGTGAGAGTCAGACTGCTAACCATTACACTATCCGAGCGGATAACATTCTTATCAAAGCCAAACTATTTTCTCCACATTGCCTACGGAGATAAATCGAAGGTTTTAGATAAGATTTTGAAAGATGTACACGATGCCAACATTCAGACCTTGTGGATATAAATGTCTATGTGTAGTTGTGAGAAACCGTCAAACAAATATATCCCCAAAACTGTCAACATAGGTTTCTTCAGTTTTCAACTTGGTCTGGCTGACTATGTATCACGTAAACGGGTCGCACCCATGGAACTAGAGGGCTGATAATTTCAACATTTACTACTTATTATGTTTAGAAAGAACGTTTTTTCGTTTTGCTTAAATTCCCCATATAAATAGGTTTTAGTGGTAGATTCAATTTGCAATGTAAGTTTATGCTAGATTGATCCCTCGGTATGTGTCCGGCAGCATTCACTCTTCCTTTTTTAAAAATAATTGTTTTAGTGATCACTTAGTGATCAAGTAACTTATTCACTGATCACCCCTTTTTACAAATTTTTAATTGATCACCCCAACACGGCATGCTGCCAAAAGACGTTGGTCTCGTGACGGTTTCTATTGAGTGACTAACCAGACCTGTTTATATGGAAATCAGTTCAACTTTTATGTAGGAAGGTAGATAAAAAAAAAAGTTCATGACCTATTTGAATGGAATTTGACCTCTGGAGATGATGACCTCAGATCACAGGTTTTTCAGCCACGTGTTGACTTGCGTCCTTGTTACGTTCTGGTAGTATGGACACACCTTGTTCTGGGCGTAAGTCAGGTCATTATAGGGTGAAGTGAAATACACGCACTGCACAACATAAGATACCATGACATACATATTTACATAAGCCTCTATATTGTACAAACGTCTTCCTTGTCTTTCAGAAGAGAAAGGAACAAATGTTATCCATTATGTTTCCTTGACGAAGACATTAACTCAACCCAGCAAGGTGCCGGTTCTTTTACCTTCTCCTTCTAGCATTCCCTGTTTGGAGAACCTGAAACAAACCAGACACTATGTTCTCTTTAACATGTTAGCAATAACATGACTGAAATTTCCGTCATCCGCAGTTGATGGGTTTTAAGTTTATAGGGATGTATCCGCAATCGGGCATAAATCAACGTATATAAAGCACTGATCAAAAACTGACCAATTTCACTAGCAGTAAGATAAAATGCTAAATTAGAAATATTGATATTTAAAAAAAGAAATTCCATGATAATAAAAAATGTACTAATTAATTGATAGGGAGTGGTTTTAGATTTTAAAATAAAATATTGAAAATTGCTTGTAGTGAATTTGTTTGATATTTGCCAATGTCTCTTCATTTTATATTAAAACATCTTCGTCTTCATATATTTATTGTTTAACCCTTGAATCAGTGAAATTAGCCCAAGCTTGCTTTTCACACATTGGGAATCAATATAATTTAGTTATAGTTGATTCCTGAGAAATAATAACAATCAAGGCTCAACAGTAGATATAAGGTTTACAATGTTTTTCTTTTCTTTTTTAACCAAGATGCTTAAATTATTTCAAATGGAGGAAAATACATTAGTATAAAATAAACCCATGCGTCTGGTTACATTCTGGTAGTATGAACACAACTCGATCTGGGCGTAAGTCAGATCATGATCAGGGTGAAGTGAAATATATGCACTGCTAACATAAGATATCGTGACATACACATTTACCTAAGCCTCTATATTGTCTTCCTAGCCTTTCCGAAGAGAAAGGAACAAATGTCATCCATTATGTTTCTTTGATGAAGGTGTCTGCTCTTTTACCTTCCCCTTCTAGCCTTCCCTGTTTGGAGAAACTGAAACAAACCAGACACTATGTTCTTTTTAACATGTTAGCAATAACATGACTGAAATTTCCGTCATCCGCAGTTGATGAGCTTTAAGCTTATGGGGATGTATCCGCAATCGGGCATAAATCAACGTATATAGAGCACTGATTTTGTACAAACGTCTTCCTTGCCTTTCAGAAGAGAAGGGAACAAATGTCATCCATTACGTTTCTTTCACTAACTCATTAGCTCAACCCAGCAAGGTGTCTGCTCTTTTACCTTCTCCTTCTAGCCTTCCCTGTTTGGAGAACCTGAAACAAACCAGACGGATACCCTACGTTCTCTTTAGCAAGCTAACAATAACATGACGGACATTTTCGTTGATTCATAGAACTGTAATGGCCATGTCAAAGTTTTCAGCCATCTCGCATTTTCAGCCACCTCGCATTTTCAGCCATCTCGCATTTTCAACCACCTCGCATTTTCAGCCACCTCGCATTTTCAGCCACCTCGCACATTTGTTTTTGTGATAAATGGTTCCTTTGTTAATTACGCCATGCATTCTGGTAATATGTACACAACTATATCTGGGCGTAAATCAGATCATGATCAGGGTGAAGTGAAATATACGCACTGCACACCATAAGATATCGTGACATACATATTTACATAAGCCTCTATATTGTACATACGCCTTCCTTGCCTTTCCGAAGAGAAAGGAACAAATGTCATCCATTATGTTTCTTTGACGAAGTCATTAACTCAACCCAGCAAGGTGTCTGCTCTTTTAACTTCTCCTTCTAGCCTTCCCTGTTTGGAGAACCTGAAACAAGCAAACGTTCTCTTTAGCAAGCTAACAATAACATTCATAGAACTGCAATAGCTGAAATTCCGATCATCCATAGTTTCTAAGCTCTTGGGGGAACGTATCTGTAATCGGGTGTAAGTCAACATATGAGTGTATGTCAATTAGAAACCGCCAATCAAAACTGTCATCAAAACTGTCAAAATAGATTTCTTCAGTTTTCAAGTCAGTCCTGCTGGCTGCCTATGTATTACACATATAGACCACCCCAATGGAGCTAGAGGGCTGAAAATTTCAACATTTACTTCTTATGTCTAGAAAAATATCTTTAAAAAGATCCTCACCCTCCGCAAATAGGTTTTTAGTAGGGGTTCAATTTACAATGTAAGTTTATGCTAAATTGACCACTTAGTATGTGGCCAATTGTTTTTTGAAAATTTGAAAAAAGGTGAGAGAAGTAACATATTCATTCGTCACCACTTTTTTAAATTGAGCACCCCCAACACGACATGCTGCCAAAAGATGGTGGTAATATGACAATCATTAGCTCAACCCAGCAAGGTGTCGGCTCTTTTAGCTTCTCCTTCTAGCTTTCCCTGTTTGGAAAACCTGAAACAAACAAGACTGCGTTCTCTTTAGCAAGCTAACATTAACATGACGGAAATGTTCGTCATTTGCAGTTGAGTCATAGAATTGCAAAGACTGGAATTCCCGTTATTCGAGGTCCATGGGTTTTAAGCTCGTATAAGGAGGTATCTGCTATCAGATGTAAGTCGGTCGGGCGTAAGCCGATGTATGACTGTATCTGTGTGCAGCTAACGGTATAATAAGA
>VCCN01004895.1:2722064-2732122 GCA_006491835.1 Architeuthis dux
TTTTTTTTATTGTGTCCTGGTCACGCTTCAAATGAGGAGACCATGCACAGAATGCGTATTCCAACGATACGAATTATTAACTCCTTCAATATTCTTATATTTTTTTGTAAAATAAAAACAAATTAATTTCTTTCGATCTTAATATTAAATTTGTTAGATAAACCCTTTTAGAATGGAATTTGAGTGTATTAGCCTCTTATAAGTTACTTATAGTTGACTCATCCCCTATATAATCCGGTCGTGATTACCCCCTCCACTGTCAACCGCTCCGCAAGAATATTGTCATTATTAAACCGGGCCGCGTTGAAAATAAGGTTGGGTACCCTTGGTCTAAGGAATCTTAGAGAAGTAATGACGTTGAATCAGAAAAAGGATATGATCCATTAGAAAAGGATTTTAACCCCTGATATAAATGGGGGCTATACTGTAACATGGCTAGCTGAAAAGCGAACAAAGGTATTGTCTGTTTCAAGCCTTTATCTAACCAACGCACCGACGTGGTTGTAAACAACCTTGTTCACAAAATCTTTGCCAACAAGTTTTAAATTTTATGTTTTCTTCTAGTTTTATTTTAGCTCGTATGAGCTTATTGAAGAACCTATCTAGTTTTACATTGGTGAGAAAACGTCTCTTTACTTCGTCTAAAAGCTGTGCAATTCTCATTGTTCAGCATGCATTGGAAATGTATAAACTATTACGGAACACAGTGAAAAGTTATACCAAAGTTAATTTGAGTCAATGCAGACGTTCCAAATCTACTGCGACGCTCCAGTCACGTGCAACCATGAAACACCGATGCTATTTCAAAATCTCTCCTCTAAATTAATAGCGTAAGAGCTCCGTTGGTGACTGCCTCTACACCTCTTTAATTAATAATGAATGAGCTATTGTCGAGGTGAAAAAAGAAAGGGAAGAGAATGAAAGAGAGGTGAAAAGGGAAGAAAATGGTGAAAATAATAAGAGATTCCGTTGTCATGGTAATTAAAAACGTCACAGAGACGCTACATTTGCTTCTATGAAACGGAAGAAAAAAAGAGTTAGAGAAAGAGAGACATAGACAGAGAAAGAGAGAGAGGAAGGGAGCGTATTGTTATGGTGAAACACTGACAGGCCTTGACGAAACTGAACGCTTCAAGAGAAACGTAAGATAATAGGGTAGGAAATGAGAAGCAGAAAAGAAGAACAGTTTCATACGCGGAGGGAAGAAGAGAAAGAGAGGATTCATTTATTTTTCATTCAATTGACTCACGATTACGGATATCCCGCTATATACATTTACTAGCTGAAAACCGCCTGATATGGCAGGTTTCAGCTAGTGATATTTATTACATAATTACAAAATGTGGCACAATAGCTGACGAGAGGTAGTTGGGAAGAGGCTGGTCTCATATTGACTATCCTACTCTTAGCTAAACATAGCAGACATACCTTATTCCTTACGCCAAAAGAAATCACCCATCACTCACATTCTTTCCCAATCACCATAATACCGCATTTTCTCTATGGGACATAAACGTCTCGCCATGAAAACATATACAATTGAATAATATATACACAAATGAATGATGATGGGAAGAGAAAACCCCAAATTAATGTAAAAACCAAAAGTTTCGGGATTAGTATGGGACCCTCCCGTGTCTATTGTTTTCTGGAGGAATAGGTGTTGTATATCCATCTTGGTCCGCATCCTGAACTTGGAGAAAAAGGAAGACTCGAAACGTGTTTATAAAAATATGAGGATACATTGTGTCGTGGCGGAGAATGAAGAGTAGGAGAGAAAGATAATGAGAGCCAACAGGGGAACTGATCTAGTGTCTTCCCAGGCCTGGGTGGTATGTCTCTCTCTGCTTGTATCTGAGCGCGTCCTGTGTCTCCCTTCTTTTATGGGGTTCGAACGCCCACGCTCATTTTCCAGCCACCACCTACAGGCAGGTCAATATCCTGCCTGAACACCCGGTGTGTCCGTTTCTGGTCCAGGACACCTTGCAATCGATATCCTGTTTAACTTTCAACACCTGTGGGGGACAAATATGTGACCTCTGCCCACGGTCGCCTAAATATCCACCATAGGTGCTATATGTTTGCACCTATTTGTCCAACATTTTTTTAAAACCAGAAACAGGGATTTTCTCCAAGATAAGGATAAACAAGCCTGGCTGCTCCTACTTCTACTTCCTTGCGTAACTCTACTATACATTTATGGAGGTATGTAAGACTTGTCAGTTTAGTGCAGGTGATAACACAATGGGCTAGCGATCACCAGGTCATGAGTTCAAATCACGGCAGGGGAATGGAGATTTTACATATCGGTTTACTCGCTATTTTTGGTGAGGGTTGTTCTTGTTCTTGTTACATAGGAAAGTAAAGTCAACTCAGACTTTGTCCTGGAGTTTAACAATGAATAAACAAATTCTGGGGCCGGATGCTACACTCGTTCTGTTAACTTAGAGTCTTCTAGTCTAACCAGGGACAGGTTCCGGAATTCTACAATAACAATTCCAACCTAGTACCAGTTAAACACACACCAAGCTCACTACTTGTATCCACCTTTCGCCGAAATCAAAGGATTTCATCTTTTTCTATCACATTTAATTTTAACTTTAAGAAAGTAAACAATCAGAAATGTTCATGAGAAATAGATGCATTCTTGTAGATCCCTTCAAACGTGTGTTCCATACTCAGGGGCGTAACTGGAGATTTGGGGACCCGGGGGGCTTGGCTCCCTGAGGAGCCCCCTCCAACATTTAGTGAGATGTGTTACTGTGTAATGTTAGTAGAAATGAAGTTGGTGAACCACTATTAGAAACCGTCAACCAAAACTGTCACCAAAACTGTCAACATGGGTTTCTATCAATTTTCAAGTTGGTCTGACTGGCTGACTATGTATGTATCACGCACGTACAGGCCGCACCAATGGAGCTAGAGGGCTGAAGATTTCAACATTTACACCTTATTATGTCAAGAAAAAACTTTTTTTTTGTTTTTTGAAAATTCACCACAAAATATTTTTTTAGTTGGGGGGGTTCAATTTACAATGTAGGTTTCTGCTAAATTGATCCCTTAGTTTGTTTGTTTTGAAAATTCAGACTTTTTCAGTGATCACTGCACAACAAATGGCGAGAGAAGTAACTTATTCATTGATCGCCCCATTTTCCAATTTTCTAATCACCCCCAACGCGGCATGCTGCCAAAAGATGTGACGATTTCTATTGATTGACTAACCAGACCTGTTCATAAAGGTTTTTGGGCCCCCCTCTATTGGGGGCCTGGGGACGATTTAAAATCTCACTCACCCCTAAATCAGCTACGCCCCTGTCCATATTACCATTCTGGCCACTCCAGTTCACGGGGGAGAAACATTTCTTTGAATTAACCGACCAGATTACAGTCTCGGTGCGCTGGTCGATTTACGTGGTCTCAGCTGGAAAGGCGAGACTAAGTTCAAAACCTACTGTCATGCCCCAGACCGTGCAACTATCAAACATTCACACTTGGTTAATAACAGATCTGCTTATTTACCTCTGGCAACGAAGTTGAAAAGAGGTATATGTTTTTGGTCGCATCTGTTTGTTTGTCTGTTTGTTCGCATTTTTTACTGTCCGCAAGATATCTCCTAAAGTTCTCAATCAATTCCATTCAGATCTTCTGGAAGGGTGGACAATAGGCAAAGGAAGAAGTGATTTTTGAGCGGGTCCATGCCAAATTACCTCCCCTAAGTCGTAGTTATATGTCCAGGGCTTTTTTGCTACATTGATTTCCTTTTCAGCTTCTTCATATATGAATCAAAGAATATATGCAACAGACGAAATTTAAACAATTAACTACCCCGGATTTCAATGATGTTTATGGTTACTGTCAGTGGCGTTGACAGAGGTATGCACTCTTTGAGTGCTTTATAGTTACCAGTAAGTTAATTAAACACTTTTGAAATAGGTATAATAATTATAATAGCGTCTTTTGTAATTGTGTGACAATACTCTAATGTCAGTCCCTCCGCGAGTTGGTGTTTGCAACTCAGTCTCTCGACGATACAATGCATGCCACGTTGCCCCCCCCCAAACAACATTTTATACACTTAAAAGTAATATGTAAAAGTAGTGGCCTTACGCTGGCTATGGCACCAGCCGTCTCTTCCCGGGATTCACATATCACAAGTTTTTCTGTCTCGGCTAATTCTTCGAGGTTTGCGATATGTGAAATGAACTTAGAGGCGACAGGCGCCGAAGTGGCGTCACACACCTCACCATACGTTATACACTTAAAGCGTCATTTAAAAATGATCATCAAAGTTTCTTTCTAAACTTTTTATGTATTTATTAAACTCAGTTTAATCTGACACAAGGCCAAAACGGAATAAAATGAACCGAGATTGTGTTATATTAACTCTTAAATTGATATGAAAATGAAAAAAAAAATCAAATCAAATCTTAAATCAAGGGGAATAACTTCTGATCAGCCATTTTTGGCTATTTTTGCGATATTTTGGCCAGAAACTGCCTTTCCTCTCCCAATTTCTTCTTCATTGTGTCGGTGTACTTCTTTGATATGGGAACAGCATGTCTCATTTTTCCACCCTTTAATTCTATGATTCGTTGTACAATCTATCTCATTTGGACCAGTCCATTATGAATTGTAGGATCTCAGCTAGCAGATACTACAGACAACCAAACATACAACCAAACGAACATACTCATTTGCATATTTGGCTTTTATATGTACAGATATATTTTTTTCCTTTCAAAATTCAGAATCATTTTCTTTCAATATTTTTCGCCCCAAATACGGAATAGGCAATTTGAGTTTTGCGTCACGTGACTTTGTCGTCTGCCTGTTTGGAAAGAAAATCGTCTTTTCCAGATTCGTAGATTCGTTGGCCGCGAGCTTTCCCATGAAGACCTGGAAGCTATCAGTGATCCCTGGAGATACAAGAGTTTTTAGAAACCGTCAACCGAATCTGTCAACATCAACATAGGTTTCTTCACATTTTAAGTGGGTATGGCTGGCTATGTAGGTGTCGCGCGTACACCCCGCACCAATGGAGCAAGGAGGCTAAACATTTTCTCCTTATTATGTCTAGAAAAAAAGACTTCTTTTTAAAAAGATAATTCCCCCAAAATAGGTTTTAGTGGGTGGGGGTCAAATTTACAATGTAAATTAACGCTAAATTGGTCTCTGAGTTTTTGTTCGGTAGTGTTAACGCTTGTTTTTTAAAAAAATTCTTTAGTGTTCACCGGCCGACAAAAGGCGAGGAAAGTAACTTATTCATTGATCATCCCTTTTTTCCAATTTTTTAATTGATCACCCCCAGCACGACATGCTGCCAAAAGACGTTGGTCACGCGACGGTCTCTATTGAGTGACTAACCTGTTTCAATCTGTGTATTAGAGTCGCAATTATTAAACTTGTATTTCTTTTCTAAAGATCCGTGTTATCCCGCCTCCATCTTAAAATAGCGACTCAACGGGTGTGATCTCAAGGTCTCGTATAGCAGGAGGAGGCCATATCACGAAAGCGAGATTTTCTCGACTAAAACGAGAATCACAATTGTTCATTTATCCCGAAAAGACGCCGTAGAGAAACATGCATTTTGCAATGAAATAGGTAGTTTAAAAGAGGGTAGGAAGAGAGAGAGGGTAGAAAAGAGAGTTAGGTAGTTTAATAAGAGCGTATGAAGGGAGTAGGAAGTAAAATAGTTTAATAAGAGGGTAGGAAGAGAGTGGGTAAAAAAGAAAGGAAGTTTAATAAGAGGGTATGAAGGGAAAGGGAAGTAAAACAGTTAGGTAGTTTAATAACAGGGTAGAAAGAGAGAGGGCAGAAAAGAAAATTAGGCAGTTTAATAAGAGTGTAGGAAGAGAGAGGGTAGAAAATAATATTAGTTAGTTTAATAAGAGGGTTGGAAGAGAGAGGGTAGAAAAGAAAGTTGGGTAGTTTAATAAGAGGATATGAGGGGGGGAGTAAACAGTTAGGTAGTTTAATAAAAGGGTAGGAAGAGAGAGGGTAGAAAAGAAAGGAAGTTTAATAAGAGGATAAGAGGATTTTCACATCTGAAACTAATCCATGTTTGTAAAGATATTTTCTATAGTTTTGAGAAGGGTCATTAACGATGTTGGAAGCAGAGAAAAATCAAAGAGGCAGCCCACATCAACATGTCGACTAAATGCATTAGTCAGACAAGAGTTCAACCCGATGTGGCTTCTGCTTCTCAACAGACCCAAACCCGACAAGACAAAGATACAGAGCAATTGCGTTATAAAGGTTACCCCCTTTAAAAATAAAAACTTCTGTTTACCCCATCACACTCGGATTTTACACCTGAAGAAGGCCGAAGAATGGATCGGCTGAAACGTCGTGTTTCGAGTTCAATCGTCCGATGAACCATTTGAATAATCTATGTTTGTATAAGATCTGCATAAAAACATGGACGGTTAACTAAGACTGGAAGGGATAAGGGAGAGAATGGGGAGGTACAGGCAAACGGGGAGAGAAGAGCAGGGGCAAGAGAGAATGGATGTGTTAACGGGTATGGTGTCTCCAAGGTCACGTTTAGTCACGAAAACGAGATTTTCCCAACTGGAACGAGAATCCAAATTCTTCATTTATCGCCGCAGAGAAACATGCATTTTGCAATGGAGTCGATGGCATTCTTCACCTTTCGTGGTTTGCGGTGGTTTTAAGAATTCAAAAAAACCAGAAAGAATGTACTCAAATGTGGATACAGGCGTCCCCCGTTATAACACAGGTGTTAGGTGGTCCAAGAAACCCAACCGCGTTACAACCGAGTTGCGTTAACCAGGATTGCCAATTTAGCTAATTTGGAGCTAGATCTAGCTATTTTGGAGCTAGATTATTATTTTGGGGTTCATCACTCACCCACTTTATATCGCGAACCACGTTATAACGGGGGAGGCTTGTATAAAGAAAGCAGACATTTGGCCAATGTGGCCAAAAGTATAATATTACGCATATGTTGATGTTCCACTGTCTGTCTGTCTCTCTCTCTATATATAATGCTGGGAAAATGACAATGTGGAGACTCAGAATAATTTGCAAGACATTTATTTAATACCTTAACATGTTTCGACGTATTAAGTCGTTTTCAAAAGGAAAATTAGAGAGAACGAGTTTTCATGTCTGCATCGACCGAAGATTGTGACTAGATGGAGAATTTCCCTGTCTGTGTGCGTGTGTGTTGTTGGGTTACGCACACCTTTCCTTTTGAAAACGTTGCAGCTTCTAGTACTAACGATTTTACTATTTTTTCAAAAATAAAAAATTACTTTCTTCTCGGAGCAGATATCTGACCTCGTGTTTGGTTGAAATAGTCAGTGTCCTACTGCTATATTTCCCATCCTTCCTCACCATTACCTCTTTTTAAAATTATTATGTTCCGTTGTCAAAATATTATAACAACACACATCTTCCTTAGAAGCAAATATATATATATACTAGTTTTACATATACGTGTACAATAGGATAAGGATTATCCGATATTCCGATAAAAAGAAGACGGTGCGGAGACTCGAAATATTTCCTGACATGTTTCAGCCTTGAAAAGCGGCCTTCTTCGGAGGAAGTTTCGGTGAAACTGGAGAAAATTTGACATGTAAGAGAGGGAGTAGGTCTTATCAAAAGTGGTAGGGGAAAAGAATAGTTTCTAGTCGACCCCTGGTGTGTGTGTATGTTTGTGTGAAAATCATGTGTGCTTGCTGGGTTAATTTGTGTGTGTGTGTGTGTGTGGTAGGCTTCTTTGTTTGTCTTGTGTTTGCATATGGAGGTGGGAAAAGGGAAAACATTGCTTGGCTTAAAGGGTCAATATCTTATCTCGCGTTGGTTTTGTCTTCTTTGTATCATAATGTCGGATAATCCCTATCCGATTGTACATTATTATCGGTTAAAAATAAGGAGGCGAGCGATGAGTCTGCTATCAGACGAGTAATACAACAATGCACCTCCTCCGTTGAACCTGAAAATAGTTTTAAATTAATAATCTACTATAAAAAAATTTAAAATTGCCAATCTTATCATTAGCAACAACCTGTCTCGACAAAAATCTTCAAGTAGTCAGACCAACATCGTTTACGAGTTCACTTGCCGTTTGGGTGAGCGTGTCCCCTATCAAAAACAACGCTTCAGTCGTTGTACACTACGGCTTTCCTCGGGTGTATGTCTTGACCGAGAACACTGTCGAAACTTTGGGATGTCAACCGCTTTCAATCTGTGGGGGTGGACTGTCCTCATTCCACCGTCAATCTCCGGGTGGGGTCTTGTATTAGGCCAACTAATTACCCGTCAATAACGTCGTCCCCACATTCCGGCAATGTTCTCCACCAAGAGATACACCCGAGGAAGGCTGTAGGGTAGGACGGCTGAAACGTTGTGTTAAAAAAAAACAACCAACACGCGGAGAATAGTCCGAAAATATCTATGTACCAAAAACCTTTCAATTAAAACAAAGAATGGTGCACACGTGGCCAACATTAAAAAAGACGACTCTCCTTTGATGCAACTGATTGGCTGTCATTAACCTTAAACCAAAGTCTATTAATAGTTGAATAATATTGAGTGTAAATAGTTACTCTGATTAAACGGTGCAATTCACTTGCACCCAGTAGTAGTAGTAGTAGTAGTAGTAGTAGTAGTGGTAGTAGTAATTGTAAGAATTCAAAATGGGGTAATTCGTAATAAAGCAACAAGTGTTACTAACTTACATACAGTAAAAAGTTTGCCGATCTGATTGGCTGAAATAAAAATTTAAATGACCGAGGAAAGGGAGGTACTTTTTCTATAAATTTAAACACAATCAAAACTATTAGCTTTTTTTTAGTTGATTTTTCACTTTTACACTTTTTTATGACACTGGAGACCAAATGCATTTTACTCAAATTATATTTAGACAGGTCTGGTTAATCACTGAGTAGAAACCAACGTCTTTTTGCAGTATGCCGTGTTGGGGGTGATTAATTAAAAAAATGTGAAAAGCGGTGATCAATTTTGTTGGGCAGTGATCACTAAAAAATTGAATTTTCAAAAAAAAATAAAACGGGCGTGAATGCTGCCGGACACAAACTAAGGGACCAATTTAGCACACACTTTCATTGTAAATAACCCCCCCCCCACACACACACACTAAAGAACTATTTATGGGGGAAAATTTCAAAAAACAGAAACCGTTGTTTCTAGACATAATAAGGAATACAATTACCACCCTCTATCTCCGTTGGAGCGGCCTACGCGTGATACATAGTCAGCTAGACAGCCAGCCAGATCCACTTAAAAACTGAAGAAACCTATGTTGACAGTTTTGGTGACAGTTTTGGTTGACGGTTTCTAACACACTTGACCCTGCACCAAATAACTCTAAATAATCGGGGAGTGATTTCGAGACCTATGTAGGCACACACCATGTATATACGCATATATTCAGGTATATTTTATATTGATTTACTTGATTACTCGAATTAGACAGGTTTCAGACCAAAGTAACGAGTGATACGTGGCGCGTGTTTCCCTGTTCAGTTCACAAGATGTCTTCATCGAGCGATGATGTAGATATAAATTGCTCTTCTGATCGGTGTTGTAATCGCTAGAAAAAAACATAAGAGAAGATGGCGGCTACATCCCTATCCGAGAGACAATGAAGGGATTCACAGTGTGTATGTAGTTTCAAGGCAACTAGTGTTGCACTCAGTGAAGTTTCAGTCGTTTTACCCTATGTAAAAAGATGCTTCTTCGAAAGTTGACGACCATTGTGAAACCTTAAGGAAATAGTACTGTGAAAAATAATGAATAATACAATTATATAATTTTTTCTGATATATTTTATCTGTAATTGACTTTGAAGTATATAATCTTATGCGTTACAAACGCAATAAATTGTTATAATTGGAAACCTTTTCGGTGTATGGTGTACAATCGTCGCAACAAACAGACGCGTTTCGTTTACAGACTAGATACGTTTTTGCAAGCATGATATGGTATGATTTCTAAATACGAAATTTATAAAAATACATGACTAAGGTTATTTATATTTATAAAGTTAGTCTTAATTCTACATTAAG
>VCCN01004895.1:2889345-2905954 GCA_006491835.1 Architeuthis dux
GGTGCCAAACACAATCCGATAACAACCAAGATGAGGACACTAATCCGAGTAAATCCGTATATAATAAATTCTGAACTGTCCAATTGGTACCATTTGCCAAATCTCAATCATTTCATCCTTGTTAATCACCGCTACCAAAGGTTTAGGTTATTCATGTGTCCACACATTTATATGTATCTATTTATCTATCTATCAGGACTTCGCCCAGCCTTAACCGTTGATAGTAGAAACTTGATATTTTGCACACACACTCCTCACAATGAGAAGGGAAAATCGTTTTATTTTAATGTTACAATTACTTCATCCAACAATAATAATAGAAATATAGATTAGTTTCATATGCTCCTCCCTCAGTAACCTACCTTTATATTCTCCATCCCTTTGTTTTTAACCCCCCCCCCCCAAGTAGGGTTTTAGGGGCGGGGTGTTCAATATTATCTATGTAGCCGGACTTCTCCCAGCCCTAACTGTTCATAGTAGAAACACACTTTACCCTCAATGAGATGGGGAAAGGCTTTTTTGTTTTCTCCAAACAGGGTTTCAGTGGAAGGTTCAATTTCCAATGTAAGCTTATGCTAAATTGGTCACTAGTTTGTGCCCGCTTGTTTTTTTTTGAAAATTCAGACATTTTTTAGGATCACAGCCCAACTTTTTAATTGATCACACCCAACACATGGGTGGTGGTGATTCATAATGTCCCTTGGAATGTTAGTCCTTGTGTTTTTACTAACCTTTGAACGCAGGTAGGAACAAGCAGAATAATATTAATATAGATGTTCAACCTTCCCAAATGACCGTCACAAATCTACCCCTAGGCGTCAAAAATCGACCCCCAAAAGACAGTGTTTGCCATAAATACCCCGTATCGGTTCCTTGACAGCATTCTGCAGTTGACACTCGCGGGGAATGTCTGAAAAGGATTTCAACTATTTACCTAACGTGTTTCCTGTGTCGATATTTACCTAAACAATATCCTCATCCTGGCCTCTGCAGCCATGAATACTCCTTTCCCCCTCCCAGACTGTCTCGTTCCTACACATCACTCACCGTGTTTGTTCAGCCTTGATTAGACTTACAATAAGCAAACGGTGGTAAACAAAATCGCTTGCAATCGGCTATTTCTACTCCGAAGTGTTGGTTATCAAAAAATAGAATGAGATCGATAGTAAAGAAATCACAAACTGACCCACAAGATCCTGAATCGAGATCTCGGTCAGGGACACCAGCCAACGTATCTTTTTTTAGACTGGGAAAAATTAAGAAGGGGAACTTTAAATTTGCCAACTGAAAATACTCGCCCTACTAGGCCGGGGGCCAGCAGGGCTTACCCCCGCCATGATTCTACATTTAGGGTACCAAAATGTTTCTTAGGGTGTCCTCTTTCAGAAAAAAGATGTTCCCAAGGAAAAAGTTGGGAAGAACTACCTCATTTGCATAAAACAAAATGGCCGCCAGCACACACCAAAAAAGACATATCTGAGTACTTTAAAAGGCTAAATCATGGTTTTCAGACATAAGGAATTCAAAGATCCACCTTATTTTACCATACAATAATTAATTCATAGGTATTTCAGGATTTTACAAGGATTTTGCAAAATTGTGGATTTAATCCATGAAGGAGATATATACATACATACATATATATATATATCGTTAGAAAGGGGATTCTATCAGCTTCTCAACGGTGCATGTTCTTTGTTGGTACCCTAAATGTAGAATCATGGGGGGGTTGGTGCACTGCTGGCCCCCGGCCTATACGGGTGAAGTGACGCCACATCGGGTGATTGTCACCTCTAAGTCTATTTAACATATCAAAAGCCAGAGCCGAGACAGAGGGACTTGTGATATGTGGAACCCGTAGCCTGCGTAAGGGAACTAACTAATAGAATTATCAAAGGACCAATGGATAATAGAGCAAATTATGATAGTCAATATATTAGAGAGGGAAATATGTACTGTCGCCCATAAATGAGTACACCCCTAATTCTCTTCTAAACCAAATATAGCAGGATTTTATTATTTCTAGTGGAACATTACACAATTGTTCTTTTTGAAAAACAGCCCGAAAAACATTTTTAACACACATCAAATATTAAGCACGTCAAGATTTTTTTAACGGACAACTGCCTGTTCCCGCTGTCATCACGGACGACTGCCATCGACACGATGGAAGAGCCAGCTGGTCTCGCGCAGCCTTGGGCAGCTACGGAGCCTATTCGGTGAATGAGCTTCAATGCATTGGGGCTTATCAAGAGCAGGCGTTTCGACCGCAACCGGTACAAACTCGTACCTCTCGTTCCAGTGAGCGATATTTGGCTGCCGTCCGCTCCTCGGCCTGTCGGGCGACAATGCCTGGCTCAATGGGCGACAAGATCAGGTTGCCGTTTGCGAAAGAATCACTGCAAGTGATATCCCAAAGTTAGTAGTTTTCCGAATGAGAAAGGGAAAACGGTCATCCCGTCCGGGCGTTTACAATCTCCCCGGACTAGGCCAATGGGCTCCAATACGGCGGCGTCAAGTCCTCTTTTAACATTGTGGAACATTCCACAATAAAAACATTATCAGGTATTATTTACGACCAAACTCTACGCATTGAAACAGTCAGCAAAAATATTTTTTCGTAGGGTGTACTCATATTTTTTCAATGCTGTAGAGTTTGGTCATAAATAATACCTGATAATATTTGATTGTGTAATGTTCCACTTGAAATAATACAGTCCTGCTATGTTTGGTTTAGAAGACAATTAACTTTCTATTAAAAAGTGGTAATGGTATACTTATTTATGGGCGACACTGTATGTACATTGGTAGGGGTTGCAGGGTATGAAGTAATATCGAACTCTGATCACCGCTGAAATCGTTGTCTTTCTCGTGTGTTCGGGATTGGTAGAAGCCGTAGACTGCGTAAGGGCACTAACTGACACCGGACACACACGAAAAAAATCCCTTACGAATTTTTTATAATCTTAATCTTTAATTTGATTTTTTTTTTATTTCGAAATTTAAAAAAAAAAAATTTTCAATGACAAGTGTTTTTTTTTTATTTTTTTTTTTATTCATTGCCGTCACGTGACGTTTTAAATTTCTCCACGCCAAAAAAAAAAAAAAAAAAAAAAAAAAAAAAAAAATGAAAGTTCTTTGACCTATCATTTCATTATTATTGATTTTTTGCCAGCGGGTTCTTTTTCAATTTATATACAGCACAAGCATAATTGTGAAATCACGAGTCAAACAGCGTTCCTTTTTTAAAATATTTGTTTTTATTTGATTCGAAAAGGTTCAATTGTTTGCGAGTTGGGGGCTTCCGACCATAGAGGGAGGGGAACTCAAGTCGGTCGTCTCTACGAAATTGCTTTTCGTTACGAGGCGGAAGCGAAGCTGGTCTGCTACTAGAATTCGTGCCCCCTAACCCATGTGTCCGATTTCATGAAACGTGGCGTAAATGACCCTTATACTTCGTGTCTACCTGCTTATTTTTTCTGTTGTTTACGTTTCGTAATAATTTTTGTCAAGACGTAGCGGAAACAAATTAATCCGCCCTTGTTCTTTCTTTCTGCGTTGAATCTGAGCACGTCTGCTACGCTTGAGACCCCTTTCGACCGAATCAAAACAAGGTTTTTACAAACTACTCTGATTGGCCAAACCATATCACGTGGCCGACATACACGCAAAATACAATGGTTAAGCTTTGTAGCTGTCAGACAGTTTTCCCTCAGGGCTGGCCGAAAACCAAACATGGTGGCATCAGACCAGGAATAATGACCACAGATCGCTCGCACCATATTTATGTTGTTTTACATATGAGACCTAGTATCTTTTTTATAACTCAATCATTATTATTATTATTGGATAAAGTATTTTAACATACTTTTTATTGAATTTGACTAGTCTTCATGGCCGATTGGTAAAAGCAGCTAGGTGTAAACTAATCTCCCTCTGGCAATGAGTGTTGAGTTCGATTCTCACCGAAGGCTTACTGTTTATTTCTGATTGTGCTGTTATTCATGGGCATAGAAAGAGTGGCCCGAATTAATAAGTTGTATAAAAAACAACTAAAATTAGGATGAAGGTAAAAACTAGTCGAATTTAATAAAAAGTGGTGTGTTACAATACTTCATCCAATAATAATAATAATAATAAAAATTGAACTATTTATTAGTTTTCTTTATATTTCAGCTTTTTACAGTTGATTTTAGGAAGAATTTGAGAAAGGTGTATACCTGTGGTGTTGGGTTTGCAGCTGCATGACTTTCCCACGGTGCTGTTGTTCCTGTGGGCATGTACACAAAATAACCCTCCAGTCTACACAACCAAGTGCGACATGTGCAAAGCTGTCCCCCACCCTTTAAACCAAGGGTTCCCAACCTGGGGTAAATTTGCAGATTCGGATTTGTAGATATTTTTTTAAAACAATTATAATTCAATAAATAACATTGTTATGTACTATTATTATTTGAATTTTAAATAATAATGTTAAAAAACAGTATTTTAAAAATGTTATTACGTTAGAAGTGTAAACTCAAATTACTGAGCAAAACCATGTGGGGGTAAATTTACTTTCAAAAAGTTGACAGGGGGTAAACGGGACAAAAAAGGTTGGGAACCCCTCCTTTAAACCAAGAGTTTGCATCCTATGGTCCACCGAAGTGGCGTTAATAGGAGCGAGGCCTCTAGGTCGTAGATTTGACAGGAGTTTCCTTCTGCTGACAGATGCCAGAGATAACTATTGAGTTCTACTGTCTTTTTGAAGAAGAATCATGACAGTATTGCTGTCTGTGCTACTTTAAGCACAGATCATAGACACCCCGACAAAAGCAGACGAGGTGCAACCTGACTGTATAGCAGCCTGAGCATATTCGAGCCCAGGTCCAAATCACACAAAAAAGGGGGAAAAAAAAAAGGTCTGTGTCTACTACTTAAGTCCAGACTTTCTCTCCCCACCCAATTGTTAAAAGCCAATGAGAACCACTCTCCCATTGCAGATGGTAGCTGCATTCCTAAGCAATGAAGACTTTGCAAATTCAAATAGACACGTTTCTCTTAATTCAACTCTCTGTTACCACTCCCAACTCGTCTCTTAAGGTAGAAGACTGAACTGCAACTATCTCTAAAAGAAGTTTAAGTCCTTGAGGTTTTAAATAATACATTGACTAAAGATTAGGTAAATGGACATTTTCAGGGCCTTTTTAAAGCAATCTTAAAATATACTCAAATAAACGCTGACATTGAACGGTTGTTAAAGAACAAATTAGTAAATGGTACTCATGCTAGTAACAGTAATGACAAATGTTAGTAATAGTGGCAAAATATATTGAAGCCACCTATACGCAGACCTGCTCTTTACCACAGAGTTAACGGCACCCTCATGAAAATGGCAGTGGTCAGAAACATACACATTCGCTCGCTTCCTTATTCTAACCGATCGTATCATGATATGAAGGGGGCCTATGTCAACAGTATGAAATCAAGGAATGGATAAATTTTATATCCGACAGAATATAATTATAAAGACTACAATTAATTAATTAATTAATTGGTGACCCATATCAGCCTGGCACCAGTGTTAGCCATTGCTTTCATTCTGTCAGATTTTATTTATCCATTCCTTGATTTCATACTATCGACACAGGGGGCCACTTCATATCATGTGCCTAATATGATCATTTAGAATAAGGAAGCAAGCTAATATACACACACTTTCAAATCTATGTAGTCTTGAAGACTGCTATTTAACATACACACACACACATATATATATACTTTCAAATCCATGTATTCTTAAAATTAAGTCACCTTATGTTTTAGTGGGGCAAGGTGTCAACAAGCCCCCATTATGCTACAAATGTAATCAAAAATACAACTTTTCCCAAATACATAAATGGTTCACCTTTACCACTTCTTCAGTCACATCTGAAATCAATTTGGTGTTTAGCCATTCTATGCATATACACAATACAGGGCAGTGAAATCAATTCTACTTGTGCATTTATTTAAAATCAGCCACTGAAAAGAAATTGCAAAATAAAAAAGGAAGACAGGCTGACCAGTTTGGAATCCAAAGTGACAAAAAAGCTGGCCAATCTATGAGGAGCGATTGTGATGAATCCAAAAGGACCGCCGTTCCCACAAGGAATAACACGCGGAACAAAGTTTCTAATCAAAAGGTTTTATTTGACAGGGAAGTTGATTTTTTTTTCACAGAGGTGAATGGCAATATGCCAAATAAAAACCGAGAAAACAATACATGTCTTTTATAGCCAGTCAGTTGCTAAAATGAAGAAGAAATTCATTTGATGAAAGACTCGACTGAATCACAGACGATGATGATCTTCCTATTCTTCAAACCTTGGCAGTTCTATCACTGGTAGAAGAGAACAGAGAGAGACACAGTCAGTCATTCAAGCAAAAACAAAATCCTAACAACAACTGAGACTGAAGATGTTTTTTCACAGGTCCAACATGAAACCCGACATGAACAGGGCATAATAAAAATGAATAAAAAATCAATCTGGATCTTTTTTTTCCCCCCAATTTTTTAAAGCAATTATTTGCTATAATTTGAAATTAAATAAGCAGAAACAGTAAGAGTGTCATCAGCCAGAGCAGCGATTTCTCCAGCTTGTAGATTCTGCGGGTTGAACAACGTGAACTTAAAATAAGAAAGGGTCGTCTGACTTATGAATATAATAAATATTCATCATGGATTTAACACTGTCCTCCTAATTGCAGTGTTCCGATTCCTTTCATCTGTATAAAGATTATATACACCCGATAGTACAGCAGATAGGGGGCTCAAGAGGGGGGCCTGGGGAGTAGTGCCTACAGGTATATCCAAAAGACCCAACCAGTAAAAATGTATAAATCTAGATATAAGTCTTTACTGTTAGTCAGCAAAGCAGTTTGGTAAGTATGACCACACTATATCTAGTCACTAAGTCACACACAGAAGAATGAGAAGTATGCAGCATCAAGCCTCATTGAGGTGAACAAACAAAAACATTTTCACTTGAATGAGTTAATGGAGTTCAGAAATTGCTGTTTTTTTGAAGATGAAGAGTGACTCAAGGGGGAGGGAGGGGGGCACCAGAGATGGCAGTATTTCACATCTATTAGTTGAATTGCATAGCTACTTATTGGATGGAGGCGAAATACCAAATGAAGTCATAAATACATAGGAAGGATGCGAGCAAGTAGAATGGTATTTCTTGCGGACCAGCATCCTGTTTTTTTTTTTTATCAGGGTTTTGACCAGCACACTCTCTGGTCGTCTTCAGAATTTCAAACTTGCATCCGAGATCATTCTAGCAATTTGACGGAAAACCACTTCAAATGAACTCCGAGGAGGGCCTCTTGTTCCAATCTATTTGATCAATGATCGGGCAAAGGATTTGAAAATGATATGCAACTTTTATGGATGCACACTGACGGAGGATTGCTCTTTCGATGACCCACAAAACTGACAACTTGGTAAGCGAGGGAACTGATTTGACAACACCAAGGGCCAGGTTCCAAAACAAAAACTCTTTTATAGACTAAACCACAGGGAACAGTCAGAGGTCAACTTATGCTACAGTCCTCAATTGCACACTTTTGATGGAGGTTATCTTTCTTTTTTTAATGCTATCTGCAGCAAATTTCTTCCCACAAGTTCTGGAATATCAGGCTTTTGGAGAATTTTAGCAATCTTGATCAAATCTGCTTCCCTTTTTGGGGTTGGCATGCTCCTTGCATCCTAGAACATGTATGCTCAAGCAAATAGCACACATACAATATCTAATTTGGCAAAACAATGTTGAACTGAGTAGATCCTTATGGATGCTATAAATGACAGATGACATGATCGGATCCAATTTACTTGCATAGAGAGAGGAGGAGGAGGAGGATCTGTTTTGACATTATTCCTAGCATGATTAATTAATTTAATTAATATAGAAAATTTTGTCTCATAAAATTTTGGATATTTATTAACCAATTCAGGGGAGGCAACATTATTCAGCCGTGTTGCTGAGAAATCACTTAATTGGCTCAACGTTCCAATACACATTTCAATTATAAATAAGATGCTTTCATCAATCAGCTTTTCAACAAGTTCTTTGCTGAGTATTTTTTTTTTTTTTTATCTTTAAAAACAATTTCTCAAATTTTATTAATATACATACATTTATTTATATAAGTGTCTTCAAAGTCAGTTTAGTTTTTTTTTACTTCTTTTTACATAGGTGCTCTAGGGTACCTTGGTATCAAAACTTGATGACCGATGATAATTGGGCCTGGATGATTGAACTGAGTAAGGATTGGCTGAGGTGACGAATATGGTAACAGTTGGCCGGGAGCGGCGGCAATCAACTGGTGATGAAATGGATGGGATGCAGCAGCCAGCGGCATTCCAGCAGCGGCAGCGGCTGCTGCAGCTGGATGGAAAGCATGATGAAGCGCCGCTGCATGATGATGACCGGCCAAAGGATGGTGGTGGTGGTGATGGTGGTGATGAGCTGCTGCTGCTGAGTGCGGAATGGCAATCATGGGACCGCCCGTCTGGATAGGGAACGCTGTCCCTTGATGAGACTGAAGTAAAGAGCTTGGAGGGATGATTATTTGTTGCTGGCTGAACGGGACCATGTGTTGAGCAATTACCGGACTGCCAGCGTGTTGGGCATGGGGCAATAAGATCTGCTGCTGCAAGTGCTGAGGTTCGGGTTCCGGAAGAGCTAGGATACCTGGTTGTTCGTCGCATTCCTCGTCAGACACCATTGTGGAAACCTGACCTTCCATTTCCATAGACTCGTCGTCGTCACTCTCCTCGGGTTGACCCGTGTCTTTCAGGCGTTGACGACGCTGCTGCTTCATGGCATGCTTCTGTGCCATCTCTTGCAGATGCTTATACTGTTCCACCTGTTCTGGAGGGATGATGGGTTGCATCGGTGAAATCTCTTCACAGTTCTTTTTCTCGTCTTCATTTTTAGGAAGGGGGGGCGGCTGGGGTGGCGGAGACTTGGGTGGAGGCAGGGGTGGAGTCATTTCTTTCTCCGCTGTCTCGACAGTGGCGGCTGGGGCCTGCTGCAAGGTAGCTTCTATAGGAGACTGGGACATGCCCAGAGTTTCCTTACCGGACTGCTCGTGTCTACTGACAGACCTGGGGGTGAAGGGTAAGGGCATTCTCATGGAGGCGTCGACGACCCCGCATTTGGGAGGTGGGGGCGGAGGCGGCGCATTCAACCGCGTCGTATCCGTGGGAGGAATGCTGAGATGCCCATAGAGAGATGGGGTACCCATGTGTGCAGCAGGCATACCAGGGTTGTTGTTGTTGTTGTTGTTAAGCATGGGAGGCGGTGGGGGAGGGGGCGGCGGAGGACAATTAGTCATGAGAGACGTTGACGGTGGGGGTTGTGAAAGATCTGGAATGGGGTGGTGCATGAGGACATCCCCAGCATTAGGGTAAGGAGGCATTGACAACATGTGTGGCGGGGGTGGAGGAGGCCGCAACTGACCATCAACGCCGTCCACTTTGCCAAGTTGAGCAGCATTTTCGGCAACTTGGAAAGGTGGGAGAGGTATGTTTATCAGGCCACTTTTAGCTTCGGGTTCCCCCGTGGTACCACCAGCTACAGTGAGATCTTTTCTGACCGCATGAAGGTTGGGAACAACTTCAGGCACCCCGGCGGTAGCAGTAGCAGCAGCTGTAGTAGGAGTTGCTGCTTTTGAAGTATTATCTGCAGCAGGGAATAACTTTTTGTTATCTTTACTTTTTTCAAGGCCAGGTTCACCAGGTTCTTCTTTGACATCCCCAGGCATAATTGGTAAGGGAATTTTGGCCGGGTCTAATTTGCTTCCCCCCTTTTCATTTTCACCTTTCCCCCCAGACACGTGTTTGGAATTCTTTTTTGACGACGAGTAATACCTACTACGCTGAGGACTACTCTTGTGTCTGTAGTCCTGCTTGGAAGAAGATTTGTGGGGTGATCTTGAGCGAGAATGAGATTTATGGTATGATCTCGACCTAGACCGAGATCTGGAATAAGACGTCGATTTGGAGTGTGATCGTGAATAGGAATAAGACCGAGATCGACCTCTTGATTCAGATCGACTTCTGGATCGACTACTACTGCTTGAATAAGACCGACGATGCTCACTCGAGTACGAGCGATACCGCCTAGACCGGCTGTAGGATCGGGAACGAGTTCTGGATCGACGTCTACTGTTAGATCGCGATCGGGAACGTCCACGCCGATATCGATAGTCTTCATCAGAGTAACTACTATATGAATACCGCCTGCCCCTGCGAGAACTATGCCTTTCGTAGGATGCAGACCTTGACCGCGACCTTGACCGACTAGAAGAATGTGACCGTGAATGCCTGTGTTTTGATTTATCAGAATAATGGGAATCTCTGTCACTGTAAGATGAACTATAAGAACGGTCTCTGCTCCTACAGTGACTATCACTATGATGGCTTTCTCCAGAATACGACTTTTTGCGTTTATATACTTGCTTGCCAGAAGCCGGGTGGTCAGATTCGCTTCCGGAACTGTTATGAAAAGTTTCTGCCTTTTGTTCAACTTTGACAGCAGAGCTGCTCCCTCCGCCACCGCCACTAGTCTTGGAGGCAGGGTTATGGTTGTTCTCCGGTTTTTCCGACGCTTGAGATGGATTTGCCATTTTCTTCCGCTTTCCAGCATCCGCGGATTTGGACTTAACGTTAGGCTTGTTTTCATGCGATGCCACGTCGCTGTCACTGCTTGTATCCCAAGATGCTTTATTGCCGTCGGGATCAGAGCGAGCCTCAAATATGGTTTCCATCTTACTCCAGGTATCCTCACTCTTCAGGCACGGGTTTTTGGATAAGAGCTTTTTCTTCTTGCCACCGACAGGGGAATCCACCTCCCCTGTTGGACGCTTTCGTTCGGTGCAGGAACCAGGCTTAGAAGCACCAGCTTCATCTTTCTTTACTTTCTTGGATTCGTCAACAGATTCAAGCGGCTGGGTAGGATTATTAACGGCAACATTTCGTTTCTTAGAGACATCTTTGTCCTCTTCGCAAACAACTGCAGTAGGAAGCTTCACGTCAGATTCCCCTGCGGTTGCTGCCGCTACTATTTTTTCACCTACCGTCCCGCTTGACGCCAGTTTTGGTTTGGCTTTCTGAACTTTGGAAAGTTCGTCATCCGAAGAAAAATTAGCCGAATCTTTGCCTGGTTTCTTTTTCTTGTGCTTATTCTTATTCTTCTGTTCTGCGACAGCACTTGCAGCAACGTCTTCCTCACTCTCATGCCCGCTGTTCGAATCCTTCTCAAACTCATCGTGCTTATGTCTCTTCTTTTTCGACTTCCTAGATTTATGTTTTTTATGCTTGCTCTTATGAGAAGCTTTACTTTTTGTTACACCATCACCATCACCACCCTCACCATGACCTTGCTCCTGGTCAGATTTTGGAGCCGAGTGGTGCGATCTCTTTTTCTTCTTTTTGCGTCTTTTACTCTTGGACGCGTCGACTGCGTTTTTATCATCTTCCTTTTCGGAGATTCCTCCTTCACTTTTTCCATCCCTTTTTTTACTACCATGTTTCTTCTTCTTCTTTTTCTTACTTTTCGATTCGTCTTCGTCGGGATGCCGTTGAGAGGACAGTTTTCGTTTCTTCTTTCGGGATTTTCTCACCGAAGTCTTTTCAGCTTTGGAGTCGTCAGCATTTAATTGGTTTTTGGTTTCTTTATCGTCCTTCTCGCCGGCATTGTTGGGTTCGGTTTTTGATATGCTAGCGTCTCCATCAGATTTTATTTTCGATTGATCCTCTTTTTGACACTTGTCCTTCGTTAACAATTCCTTAAAATTGAAGTAGAGAGGATTACAACTGAAACTAATTGAAGGCTTAGTTTTTGTGTATTGAATCATTTCGACTGGCCAGTCTAATTCCAATGTCTGTTCTTTATTGAGAACCTTCAAGAAGGACATTCCAGCTGAAGGCATTTCCTTATTGCTATCTTGGCTTTTCTCTGCGCAAGATCCTTCTTTTGCAGCCTCCATCTTTGAATCCTTCTCGGCATCAACAGAATTGTGAGCTTTCTCTTCTTTACCAAATGGGACCGATGACGCTAGTTTCTGTCCAAGTTTACGGTTAAAGGAAAAAGAGATACCACCTTTTGAGCCATCATCTAATGCATCACCGATATCACACATGCCTGCAGATTCTGCTGTATTCAACTCCCTAAAAGAAAAAGAAAAGAAAAAATGAAATCATAAAATAAAAGCTCAAATAGCTTGCGGCCAGAATTTTTAAAATAGAAGCTACATTTCAGAAGGCAAACAATTGTTTTATAAATATTAATCAATGCTACCCACAACACTGGTTTATTGCTGGGTTTAGGTTATTCATGTGCTCTGACATTTATATGTATTTATCTATGTATCTGGACTTCCCCAGCCCTAACTGTTCATAGTAGAAACTTGAATTTTTTTATACACGCTCAATGAGTAGGGAAAATGTTGTTTTTTTTATTTTTTAAAATTAAATAAATAGGTTTTTAGAGGGGGTTTCAATATGCAATGTAAGTTTATGCTAAATTGGTCACTAGTTTGTGCCTGCTTGGTTTTTAAAAATTACTAATCACAGCCCAACAAAAGGCGAGAGAAGTAACTTATTCATTGATCACCCCCTTTTCCAACTTTTTAATTGATCACCTTCACCAAAGCATGTATGGGTTGCGGTGATTCATAGTTTCCCTTGGAATGCTAGTATTATTTGTGACCATTCAACTTGCTTCAACTCTAATAGACATCCAAGGAATATATAAGAAAGTGAAAGGTTCCAACATTTACACCATATTTAACAGGAATTCGTACATTCAAAATTTGTGAAGAAAAGAATTGAGCAACTGAATGTAGTTGAATAATTTATAAATATCTTGCTAATAATCTTCATTGTAAATTTATAAAGATAAGGGAGTAGATTGAAAAAGTCTTGTTAGTGTCCTCTGTACTTTTAAGTATTAATCTATTTGCATGCATCAAGATGTGGAGACAGCACACGCATGCCTTCATAAGATTTGGTTAAATATGTGACTTTTCAAGATCAAAACCTTTTAAAAATGCTGAACAGAAACTGATTGTAACTGAAAAGCCGGGCTTCAAAAGTTTAGTTGCAGTCCAGCATTCACAGATCATTCAGAATACAATTCCAAACAATTCACTACAGCTTTGTATTGACTATAACTTTGAGAAGAGTCATCAACATTTAAATTTTTCAAATGGTTCTTCGGACGATTGAACTCCTTGTTATTTGTGTTGTAAACACAACATTTCGGCCAATCCATTCTTTGGTCTTCTTCAGGTGTAAAATCTTCTTTGCATCCTTAATGTTGTTAACACAACGTTTTAGCTGATCCATTCTTCAGCCCTTGTCAGTCGTATAATCCAAGAAAACAGGCAAACCTTTCTTCTCCACGCAAAGAAACTCCTATGCGAGTATAATTTTGGATTTGTGTGGGTACTTGGTTGGTGGTATGTTTATGTTGATGTACCTAAAGCTGCTAAAAAATGGATTGTTCCGGTTGGTTTTTCCTCACGCAGGGAAAAAGTTTTGCCCAGTTTTTTTTTGCGTGGAAAAGAAAGGTTTGCTTCTTTTCTTGTATTATAAACCTGATGAGGGCTGAAGAATAGATTAGCCGAAACGTTGTTTGACAACATCAAGGATTCTAAGAAGAGATTCAATTGTCAGAACAAAAGTTTGAATTACATCTTTGTTTGACAATTGGGATTTTAGAAGCAAATAAGATAAGCCTACAGTTTTTGAGACTGTCATTTTGGTCTGTCTGCAATCCAACCTTCATAAAAGCGTTTCATCTTGAAGAAATAGAGCAAAACACACATGGCTCACAAGGTTCATTACTTGATTAATTGCAAACATTTAAGATTGCCATTATTTACAAAAGCTCTTATGCAACCACTCACAGGATAGACTTTGAGATGAAAAGCAATTCTTAACGTAGCAACATTAAATATGAAAAGAGAGATCCATTCATTTGTGTTACAGACATAAATTGGAAAATGCCAATTATAACAGCAAAATCAATGCGTTGGAAAATGCCAATTATAACAGAAAACAATGCCTTAGAAAAAGAATTAAAAATTATTAATGTTTTTCTTTGATATTTCAAAATTATTAATTTAAAACAAAGTTTAGGAATTCAAATTATTTTAATTGTATTTTTAAAAGGCAAAGATAAAAGAAAGTGCTCACTTTTCAGTTGTTGCTGAAGGTTGATTCTGTTTCACAGCATCAACGTTATCACATGTCGTATTACTTGGTTGTGGTTGTTTTGTCATTTCAGATCCACCCAGGATTGTTGGTTTCACAGTTTTATTGCCAGTTGTATTATTGCTGCCGACTTTGAAAACCTGACTGCCACCAGATTGTGGGGCTTTTGTAGCAACAGGTTTCCCTGCTGTCTTCACAGTATTACTACTACTACTAGTTCCGACTTGAGGAGCACAACTCTTGCTACCACCAAGTGAGACATTGTCAATTGGTTTGGCAGTCGCATGGTTGCATGCTTTCACTGCTGCACCCTCAGTGAGTTTAGTAGGTGCAGCTGCAACACCTCCAGTCTTGGTGGTTGAAGGGTGTGGGCTTGTTTTGATGGCTGGGCTCGGCTTATCTGCACCCTTCCGACCACTCTCATTGATCGCATCGTTAATGCTATTGACTTTGTTGGCCTCGGATGCAGCTGGTTTGGTTGGAGTATTCAAACAGGGTTTCACACTTGGTTTGTCTGGGACTAACGGTGGTCTCTGTCGCACAGCAGGATTAGCAGCATTTGGTCTTCTTACATCCATTTTATTCACTGGGAAGCCACTGGGTAACCGTACGGGCATTGGTCCAGTAGGTCGAGTCGCTATGCCTAGTGTCGGCCTAACAGCATTGAATCCACTAGGAGGAGTCATTGGCCGAGGATTTCTCACGTTCATAACCTGGATACCGGGACGTCCAGCATTGAATAAATTAGCAGGCATACGGCTGGCGGGTCGTTGGGGGTTGAAGTTTGCTCCGGGTCCCCGTCCACGAGGTTGCACAGCACCGGGGGCCTGAATTGTTGCTCTCATGTTGGGAAAGTTTGGGCGATGGCCAATATTGGCAGCCACCTCAACTGGTCTGCTAGGAACTGCCACGGGAGGAGTCGGTCTGGAGAGCATGTTGTTCGGTTTGATAGCATTTGTAATGTTCCCAGGCTTGGCAGAAACATTAACGTTTGCCTTTGACGCTGCCACATGTCCAGCTTTGGCAGGGGCAGGAGCAGTAACGGAAGCAGTGCCAGTTGGGGTAACTTTCTTCAATGCACTTTTCACAGCGTTGCCAGCACTTCCTTCTAGGTCACTTGTTCGGCAAGGCCCATCAGGAGGCTTTGCCGCAGTCTTTTGGGGAGTTGCAGTCGGCTTGCCTGCATTGCCGCTGGCTACACTACTCACACTTGTGCACTGGAGGACAGAGCCTTGACCACCACTGATTACTTTCTGAAGAAAAGAAAAATAACACTGTAGTTAGCAGGTTTCACACCTTGGGATTTGAAAGCAAAAGAATAGAATTTTGAAAACACAATTTTATACATTTGAATAATCTTTAATGACATGGACTGAAATCACAGGATAATAGAACATCATTCTGAAGATTGGTTTTTAACTGCCAACAAGATTACTGCTTCCACATTTAAAGGGAGATGCTTTCAAATGGTCATATGAAAATTGTTTATATTTTACGAGCAGACAGTCTATTATCAGAAGTGAGATCAGTTTAATTTTTGATAATAGCCTTCAATGACAACAATTTCAAAAGCTTCCATTTAAAAAATATTGATTCATATCAGTTAAGATAGATTAATAGTAAATAAATTAACTTTTTGAAATCTTGATAACTTGAGGGAATATAAAAGAATTTGGCTTTATTGAGTGGAAAGTTGTCATAAAAGGATATTTCAAAATCAATCTGGACAATAGATACAGGATTCTAAAAAGCATAATGTTCGTTTTAAATGAATAGCAAATAGTGACAAATATGAAACAGAAAAATTAAAAAGAAACATCAAGTTTTTTTTTCCTGTTTTTAAAGCACCAGTAAGAAATAGCCAAGCAAAAGATGGTTTCAATGTACATTGGATGGAAAGTACAGATTGAAACTATCTTGGTACAATTAGCTAACCTCTATGGTTGGCCTGGGGAGATCAGGCTTCGATTAGAGGAGCAAGTAGAAAACAGAACAAATCCTAGAAACAAATAAAAAAAATTTAAAAAAAAAAAAAAATTTAAAAAAAAAGAATCAAACCCAACTGTGATGGACTAGAAGTGAAAAATATCATGCTGATACATTTCTCACCATTTAGCATGATTTACTATCAAAAGAAAAAGAGAAAAAAAAAAAAAAGTCTCAAGAGTTTTAGTATTCAACTCAAACACTTATTAGTATGTAAAAGCCCAAAGATCTATGAAGAAGACAAGAGCAAGCAAATATTAACTAGATATCAGCAACATGAAGAGAAGGAAGAAGAAATAACACATTCTGATATGAGTATGGACGGGTTAAAAAACAAAGGAGTGGGGGGGGAGAGCTGTCTTTGAAGGGAGGAAG
>VCCN01004895.1:2914110-2931588 GCA_006491835.1 Architeuthis dux
TTTTTTTTGCTTAGGCAAAGACTTTGCGGGGGACAAAAAATAAAAGAAGAATTAGAATGAATTCAATTGTCCGAGAAAACTCTTTGAATGTTAATGACTCTTCTCAAAACTATAGACAATATTTAAAACAATGTTCTTCAAAAGGACATTTTTTTAAAACTAAAAATAATCTGTCAGCTAGGGGGGGTGGGGGGTTTACAATAGGAAAGGCAGAAAACAAAAAGGGATCTGTTTATAACGAGGTTCACATCTTGCAAACCATTAATTGAGTAACTGTTTAATGCACTATCACGGCACGGCATTGAAATCTTTCAATCAAAAAGCCTATTTGTATTTGGATGTTGGAAGAAGAGGTCAGTTAATAGACAGACAACCTTTTCAAATGACAAAGTTCCTTATTTCTTTTGCTGGATTCGGTACAAAATAGAAATGCATGGAAAGCTTAAAAATCAGGGTGTTTCAAACAATGAAGCAGAGGCAGCCATGAAGAATGTATCGATCCTTGATACAATTTAAATTTAAAATTCCAACACTAAATTAAGTCATTTTTGTAGTCGAATTGTCTCTCGGTACATATGAAGCAACTAGTCTATAGTCAAGGGGTGGGGAGAATGAAGACATGCAATCATGATAACAAGAATATGCAATAAAATGCATATAAATATAGAAAGTAATGTACTTAGAATATGGTTGGCATCAGCACTGTAAAATAAAGTAGATAAATAGTATCCAACAAAAAATCCATTGCAATAGTCATTTTTAGTATAGAACAAGATACATCCTTTAAGGAATTTACGATTATCTCTCCTCTCAACTAATATTTAAGAATGAGTGGAGTTTTTCAAACTATATTTGTTCAGTTAAGGCAAGGAAGAAAACAAGAAAAAAGAAAAGGAACCTAAACTTATAGGTTAGTGTTACAAGAAGTCAAGAATGAACATAATTTACTTACTAGTATGACCCTCCATGTTCAACTTGGAACAAAATTCAAAGTAAAACATCAAATTAGAGAAACATATTTGTGAGAAAAGGATTTAATTTGAGAAGAATAGTATGACTCAGGTCTCGTTTGAATTTCTCTCATCTAAAAGAAATTATTGCATCATGCATTACAATATCCTTTTTTAAAATTCTTCCAGCTTCAATCTTTCATAGAGTGACAATAGCTGAGAAGGTTCCTCACTGAGCGCACCAAATACATGGTCTTTGGCTACTCGTAGCTTAAGAATTTTAATCACAAGATATAAAGGAGGAAAACAGTTCAAATAAAGACCCATAGATATTGATTTTAATATCACCTTTTAATTTGCATAATAAAATATGAAATTATATTGCTTAGTCTAAAATATCTTTAATCTTAATAGCATAAAAACAATTAAAAAAAAGAAATGCAATATGCAGAAAAAAAAACTGGTAGAATATATATATCTCATTAAATAAGTAAAGTCAATAGATATACAGATGTATATGTATTATCTTAAAATTGTTTTATAATAAAAGTGCTCAATACACAAAGGGGTACAGATGAAATATAAATATGTGGGAAAACATGGCTCATACAAGGTTTAAACTTTGTTTCACCGTTGGTTCAGATCTTCAAATGAGCTCATTTGAAAATCTGAACCAACAGTGAAACAAAGTTTAAATCTTTTATGAGCCATGTATTCCCACATATTTATATATAATATGTATGAAATCAAATAATGGATAATTTTATATCCGACAGACTAAATTAAATGTCTTTATAATTATCATTTATATGTATGTATAAAAACAGAATTTAAATAAGAATGTTCAAAAGTGAGACTAAGTTGCCAATGGCTGTATTTAAGAGAGAAAAGTGGTTTCTTTAAAACACTACAGTTTTTAATATTGGCTTTAAAAAAAGAAAGCTCCCCAAAATAAAAATATCTTATGATGATAATCTTTTTATAAGCAAGCAACAAATGAAGTTGACCTTGAATTACAGGTGATGTTCATGGTTAGCTGCTCCACCCACAAGTTGATAAGCATATCAAGTGTTAGCAAGTGAAGAGAGAGATAGAGGTTGGAAAGATCAGTACAAAAAGGTTGGGGAAAAGAAGAAGATGGGGGGGGGGGATAATGAAAAAGAAAAAAAGAAAATAGCTATTTTGGAAGAGCATAATTTGAAAAGTTAACAACCAAGCTTGGAAATTAAAAAAGAAAAAGAAGAGAGAGAGAAAGAGAGAGAAAGAGAGAGAGAGACAGATCTCAAACAAAACAGAACAAAAGTTTGTCTAGAAGCAACCTACCATAGAAAAGGAATGTCACAGATGATTGAATTTGTTACCAAGAAAACAATGGAGAAACTTAAGTGACCAATCAGAAGAGACACAATGACTTTAAAAGCTTTCCCCTTAAAAATGATTTTGAAACAGGATTTTAAAAAAAAATATTAAAAAAAAAATATATAAACACTAAATTTTACAATTACATAAATATTGAAATAGTGAAATATGCAATTAAAAAAATAATTAAATCAATATTCTTGCAGAACTTTAGTAATTAAAAAAAAAAAGAATTCTTGAAGAGAAAAGTAACTGATAAAAGAACTATATGTAATTTAGATCATTTGGAATAAGCCAATTAAGAAACTGAGTATTGTTTAACAAACTTGGATTATTAAATTTGTTTTTATAGATTTAAAAAAAAAAAAAAAAAAAAAAAAAAAAGATAAAATTATTTAAGACAGTTTGCACCCATTGGTCAGATGAAGTGTATTTCTTCAAAGTTCCTTCAGTAAACGCATCATGAGTGACATTGGCGGCACAGTTATATGGTTACTAGCCACACTACTGTCAATAGAGAGACAACAAGAAGACATGCATTTTGAGCAGGGACACCACCACACAACTTAGCAGCTCATTAACAGAGTGTGCAGCATATGTAAAGATTAAGACAGAGAACAAGACTTGGTCAGTGAGACTACATTCAAAGTACAATTAACAACCTTCTGGCAGCAAAAGGCTTAGGGCATTTTCAGCTGTTAAAGAAAATCACACAAAACCATCTGCATATTCATACATATAGCGCTTGCAAATTGATAAAATATATATGCAGGTGTAGATGTGTTGTGTATAAATGTAGAACATTAGAAAACCTGTCATTTAGTACAAATGGGGAAAAATTACTAAGTTTTTTTTCTTTCTTTTTTTATTTTAAAGTTTCACTAAGAAAAGTGAAATTTTCCACTTCTAGTTCATGAATTTGGTCAATTCTGAGCAGGACCAGACATAAAATGTGTGTGGGAAAAGCTCATTTCTAAAAGCTTGCCAGACCAACCCTTTAAAAATATCCTCCAAAAGTTACTTTAGTTCAATAACCAAAAGCAGCAGAGTATCAAGCACTGATTGATTATCAATAAGAACTGTTAGTGCAAAAAAAAAAAAAAAAAAAAAAAAAACCCAATCTTCTATAGTGTTGCTGTATAAGCCCATGGCTTAAAGAGAAAAAAAGATAGAAAGAAACATCATACGGAAGAAAGGTTATTAGTTTATACAAACCCTTTTCAACAATAAACCTACATAAACTTCAGGTATCAAATTTTTAATTTATAAAAATTTCAAGTGGTACGAAATAATGTTGTAAAGTGAGATATTAAACTGTCGAACAAGATACTTAGTAAAGAACTTTAGTAAATGGCACCAATTGTTTAGTAAAATGGAGAAATTGTTTTTTGTTTTTTATATTCGTAACTTATTGGTATCAAAAGCTCCCATACAATATCACCATTTTTAGTGAAGAGAGAATTTCATTGCCTACATTTAAGAAGAAAAAAATATATAAATAGTTGGTTTCAGGAGTATATTTTTAAGGGTCTTCTTCCCTGATTGGAGGAAATTTGAAAATGTGAAAACCAATCATCGGCTATTCTAAGTCATTTTTCCCCATGCTTTTTGAATTAGACCAAGACACCCAGATACGTGTTAAGAGGTGAGTAAAACACAGCAGGATATTAGAAACAGATTTTTTCTACTTACCGTTGGAACATTAATACCAATTTACAAGGTGAACATTCAGCTCGGCTATTTATAATATATATTCATGCAGTATATATTTCCTATCTAACAAGATTTTAAAGTGTACTTAGAATTCAGCCTTACTCTAGCCAAATGCACTGAGAGAGGTTTTAAATTACTTACATTGAAAATAGTCAACAGAATAACAAACAATACAATAAAACTCAATACATTTATGGAAACTAAGATATCACAGAGAAATGATTTTTAAAGATTAAACAATATGGTAAATTTAATTTACTAATTCAGTTATTTTCTTTAATTGATAAATTATGTTTGAATGTCGCAACCAATTACTTTAGATATAGTACACATCTAATACAATGCAAGTAATCCTCTTCATTTATGAACTGTTATCATGACGATAGGTATGTTTGGGTCCGGTACATATCACATATCACAACTCACTTCAAAATGTGCATGAAAAAGTGTCCTAATTACCTACACAACTATATCAGGCCATAAGGAATTGATTGAAAACTGCTAATAGATAAAAAGGGACATAACAACCATATAAGCCATGCAAATCATTTCGATGCATCTCTTACCATCATTTTTATTGAGGTGAAGCTACCTATAATACCATGGCAAAACAATAAAGTGGGTAGGTGCATTAGTCTGAATAGTAAGTCTGTACAGAGATTATGCGCTGCAGTACCTTATCAGTGTGAGACAAAGAGTTGGGCAGTTTTGTTCAGAGTTTTACAAAAATAATTGTTTCAATAGTGAAATTCCTGAAAATAAATGTACAACCAGCACACAACGAGCATTTGTGCCAGCCGAAAGCTGAAACATTATAACAAAAGATCAAAAACAAATTGATTGGGAAATGGGAGGAAAAGCAGGAGGAATAAAGGTGGATGAAAGAGGAAAATTATAAAAAGATTGCTGGGGAAGAAGAACCCCATTATAAAACGAGACCAGTCTATATATACATATATATTTATGTACATATGTATATATATGGTAGAGAAAATAGGAATAAGAAAAACAAAATTTGAAGGAAAAAAAAAAACAAAAAAACATTTAAATTCTAATGATTCCATCATAGTTTTGCAACATGGTGATGGAGTGAATGTTAAGGTTTGGTGGAATATTTGCATAAGTAAACGGTCACGAGTGATAAACAGAATAGAAAGGATTAAACGTAAATTAAAATAGGGGAAATTCATCAAGGAATGGAAACGATCAACTCCAATGCATTAAATATGAGTTTTAAATTTCAATATTTCCGAGATAATATTTAGCAAAGCATAAAAAAAACAACAACACTATTTGTGATAACTTGGCCAAGGTGAGTTTGGTTGTGAAGCATTCACAGCCTAAAGCTAGATAAGCAAATATTTTGACTGCAAAAGGAGTTGAGCTTTTATATTTCTTGGTGATTTTCCACTTATACAAGATGTGAACAAAACTTATTTTGCTATCATGAGAAATATTTTTTTTATTTCAAATTATCCTAAAAAGTTTGTTTTTTTAAAAACTAAAATGTAGTTCAAAGTAAAACTTCCACGATTTAATAATTGCTTATTTCCGAAAAGGACCAATTTTAAAATGGAAGGGTGAATAACTTAGATCCACACATTATATTCTACTAGTGAACCCGTGCCGTCAAAAATGAAGGCATATATGGATTCACATTGTGCGAAAAAAATTATGCAAGGGACGCAACTCTATATTATCATTAAGTGGGTTATGTCCCTTTAGTAACAATGCTTATTTAATTGATTTGGGGTGTTACAGACAAGAAACATACAAATAAAGAACTTGCACTTTACAAACTCTACTTTTTATTGAAGATTTGACAATAGGGATCTAAATTTTATTTTAAAAGATGAATTAAAATTATTTTTATTTCTACTTGTGAGGAAAAATGATAAAGCCTCAAGCTATTAGGACAATAGAGAAAGGTTACAAATGAATAAGGTTTTGCTAAATGAATGAGTGATATTGGGCAAAACTAGTTATTAAGAATCTTAACTGAAGTCTAAATGAGAAATTCCAAAGAGAACATTTTCTCAATATTCATTTGCAAAATAAAATCTCTAAAAAATAAACTAAATGTAAAATAACATTCTCCTCTTTCATTTGCATATTTCCAGATCATCTTCAGCAGCACGTTTTTTTAAATATTCTGGGCAAACAGATTCAGCTTTATTCCCATAGGATAAGATGCTTATTCAACCATTTTCATAAACTTGAAGATAATCTGGTTGAAATGTAATAAAAATAGAGACAATTCTGATATTGTCTGAAAAGACAAATGTGTGGTATCTCTAGAAAGCTAGAAAATTGTGTGGTATCTCTAGAAATCTAGAAAATTGATTCCAAATTCTTTGAGGTTAATTTTAACAGTAACCAATCATAGCCACCGAGATTCCACACTATCCATTTTGCAATTTCTCACTAAGACAACAGTCGACAATTACCAGTTGAAACCTTTCTCAGATTTTAGAAGCTAAAGAAATACTTTCATGTCTATTGTGGGGAGGAAGACGTGTACAGCAATCGGCATTATCACCAAACTGTTCCCAACTGCTTGCCAAAGCAGAAATAATAAAAAGTTATGGCCACCAGGGGCAAAGCAGTGTGAACAATTCGGCTTTTTTCACTTCACATTATTGGTCTTCAATGGAAAGAGAAGAAATCAAATATTGGCTTACAACTATAGCATGAAATCTTTTGATAAACTACCACAAGAATTAGGCTTTTTCAGTAATATTAGTGATCACTGAAATATTATTTTCATTTAAAAAATTATAACCATTTAGTTTTTGAAAAAGAAAAAAACTAAAAGCATATTTGGCATATAAACACAGTTTGCAAGACATTTTGTAGACCAGGAAAAAGCAATATATCTGGCTGGCATATAGTAAACACACTCACACAAACAGTCTTTGAATGAAGTGAAATAAAAGTTGGTTTAGAACATAGAAATGATTAGTAAAAGAAAGCAGCACAAGAATAATGGGAAGAAATGATATTGGTGTGGAGTTTGGTGAGTAGAATGCAATGAAATGGAAAAAAAAAAAATTGGTGTGGAATTTTAGTTTCTACAGAAATACTCAGACTGTATAATCACGAGTTTATTTAACAAAAGTATTCATTCTAGATCGTTAATTTTATAGGTATTTCATTAATGTCAAATTCAATAATATCAATCACAAACACTGTATGCTAGTTGTGTGGATCCATTTGCAAGTCCAAACCAAGTCTTTTCTTAAAATAATGGTCACTTAATTGAAATTGTGACTTTGAAATACAGAAGGGAGAGAGTAAAAAAAATACCCAAATCAAAAAGGTTGAGTTTTTGGTTAGTTTCTAAATTTCTCAGAAGAAAACAATTATTTTAGACATTTACCCAATTGAATTTGTCAATATTCAAATTCAAGCAAATTAACTGGTTGAATGCTTTTCAACCAGATTTAGTCGAGTAATATAGTGTTTGTGTTATATCTACACATTTGTATAAAATCTAGTTTGTTTTGCTCTAAATTATTATTCAAATAGTTTCTCTAAAAAAAAAAAAAAAATTTTGGTCCTATGAGTCTATGTCGGTTAAATTTAGATAAAAAAATGTTCTAGCTGAAATAGTCCATACTTTGACACATGCAACCATGAGGACCAACAAATACAAGCTTACTTCCATATATCAATGCTTATATCTGTTAGCATGCAACAGTGCTACCAATTCAAATGATACCACACAGTCAAGCAATCAGTCAGTGAGAGTGGTAGTAGATTGAATGCTTTCTACAGTTAGCTAAGAGAAAAAAAAAAAAACAAGGGGGTTATCAAAGATTTTGCTGACATTTTTGGCAAGTGACACAGACTGAGTAGAGATATCCAGCAGTTAAAACGTTTTGGAAGGAGCAATTTTGGCATGGCATTTAATAAGAACCCCTGAAATAAATGAATTGCATTCATCTGTTGGTCAGATGTTGAATTTGGATTTGGAATTGGAATTGGAAACTGAAGACATTTACACGGCAGATTTGGAGCAACCAAAATCTAACCCAGTACCAGATCTATGGTAGCATGCAGATTCAAAAATAAAGCAAAATATTCGGTAGTTATTTTTATAATGATTACACAAGGTGGAAAACATTTGATATCACAATGTGACTTAAAATATTATATATTTATTATTTAAAATAGTAAATAACGGAAAGTGAAATTTCAAAGGTTAGAATTAAAAATTCTTCAACAAGAGGTAATACCAAATCAATATTTAAAGAGAGAGAACAAAATCATAAAGAAAAATTCTAAAAAAGTGGTTTATATCTAAATGTAACAATTTCCCCCCAAAATAAGCCAAATTTGGACATTACAGAAAACACTAAGTTCTTCACAAGTAGGTAAGACAAATTGTCTTACGTTTAATACAGTCAACTTAGTTTATACACACACAAGGTTAAAACTGCAAAACGGTGATATTTATTTTAAAAGCAAGAATATCTAATCATTTTAGACGTAGAATATTGTGATTCAATGCTACACACATATATCACATTGAATAATTTACTTAAGATCCAAAAATAATACTCACATGAACTTCATCTTGAATATGAAACTAATGTTTAAATACATCCCCAACCCTCAAAACAAAGTTTATCTATGATTAAAAAAATAAAGTGTGTCTCTTAAGAGTCAACTCCCAATGGAGTATACAACCGGTGACAAAGACTCAGTTTCTGTTGCATGTGTCAGCTTAGTGATCCTTGCAAAGTTTCAAGTCTGGTCGAGACCAGGACTTTATTCCTACAAGTTTTTATGTCATGGGGATGCAAGTCCACCGAAGGGACACCTCCACCCTAATCACACAGCTTAGAGTGTACTCAATTAGCTGATGAGTGCACAGGGGAATTTGTCCTAATGAAGAGTTTTCCACACTGTTTACTTATACTGGGAATCGAACCCAGGACCTTCTGCGTGTAAGGTAGACGTGCTAACCATTACAGCCTCCGAGCGGACTTTTATCTATTATAAAACTGATTTAAATATTGTAAAATCATTTCTCTAAGCGGAATTTCAAGTAATTTCTATCTGACAGAGCAGGCAGTCACGTCCTGCAGCAGCCAACAGGAATTGTCAAGAAGGAAAAAAAAATAATTCCAAGAGACCTTCAGTGCATCAAGAAGAAATAATGAAAACCTTTTTCACTTAGCAAAAATTGCCATCAAGGACCTATTTCTTTTTGTTCTGCTTTTGTTTCTATAGTACCTTTCAAAAGTAACAAATCTACGAGTATGTAATACTGGCAGAATGCAATAAAAAGGTCAAAATATCAGTTAACTCTTGAAGTCCTAAAGAGCATGAGGCCGCACGTAAACAAACATGGCTGAAAATCCTAAAAAGCACAATGCCGCACAAGTCTTTCTTGCAATACTGCCAATTTTCACAACAATCTGCCCACAAGTAAAGACATTATAAACAGTTGAATAAACAAACCATTTTTAGCCATTACAGGACTGGGCTATGGACTTAGAAAATTTTCAACAGGATGTTAAGAGTCAATCAAATTGATTGTTCAGACAATGAACCTTAGAAAATTTTAATGGGCATGAATAAAATCTGTGGGATTGGGTGGAGGAACCGGTCAGAATCGAAGCACGGATCAATTTCAGCCCAAATAACTTTCCGTAAGTTCATTTGAACAAAACTCAGTTTCAAATGACAGCCAATGGACTGCAGTGTTCTATTTGACTTCTATTAAAGCCTTTTGGCTTTTAATTTAAACATTGCTTTGGTTGTCATAGACTTAAATAAACTAAAATTTCTCAAGTCAATCTACAGATGACAAATAGAGTAGTTCTGTAAGCACAACGCACACACGTAATAAAGAATCATTATTTCAGGGGTTCGTATAAAAAGTTGATATGCCAGAAAGTAAAAACACATGCAATGAAAAAATGTAAACAACAAATCTATCATTAAATAATGGGAAAAAAAATGAAGATGGAACAAGTGGTCGTTACAATTCCACCAACACGTTTTTTTGTTTTGTTGTTTTGTTACTTGGAAAGAGATTAATAAACATGACACTACAATCAAAATGTTGTTAGTTGAAGCATGTTCAACTGCTTACATCAATAGTTATTGATGAAGGTGATTAGGTAAATCGCAGCAGGACAAGAATGAGGAAGTAATAAAAAGAAAAATGGAGAGTTCAAAATAAATCATGCCAACACCAGCAACTAAGCAGAGTGGGGGTGAAGAGGAGGAGGTAGGAGGAAGGAGGAGGAGGAAGGAGGAGGAGAAGTGGTACAAGCGCTGATAGTTCTCCAGTATGCAGTGGAGAAAGTCTGTGTCAAAAAGCACTGTCTGAGCAGACTACACCCAAACAGTAACAATGCAACCCAATAGGCATTACCTGGAATCTTACTCATCAAATGTCCGATAAATACTCTCACTTGTAGAATAAACTGTATGAAAAACCAACAGGATTCTCAATGTTCAGTTTGGATAATCAGGTTAGAAGCAAGACTATTTTTTTTTCAAACCACTAACTTAAAAATGTAATAAAAGGAAAAATCCCAGAAACATCTGTTGCATGTCATTTTTTTTTTTTACAATATAAAAAATAATATAGAAATAAAAAAGGAAGTTACTGAACATGTAGCAAATGGACATGTTTGCAAAGGGTTAACAGAAATACGGAGACTAACAGCTGATATTGAACTTAGTGCATCACAATTAGCATTCATTAAAACATCTGATGAGTATTCTGCAAACAAGGTTGGAAAGAAGAGCTTTCTTGTTAATCCTCATCGGGGATTTGGGAAACTCAATCCCATCTGATTAGGAGTTTGCTACTTAAAAAACACCCACAGAGAATACAGTAACAATTAATCCTTTATTGCAAGAATATATATATATACATGTATACCTTGAATAGTGCGGTTATTTTGTTCTAAAAATGTCTGTACTGTTCAATACCACACTGTTCATGGTCTTATAATTTAATGTGTTTTTGTATTCAGCTTGTACTTAGTTACATTAATTTGTACAGCAATACCGTAACCATACATCAAAAACCACACTATTCAAGGTCTTATTATAATTTAATGTATTTTTTCCAGCTTATACTTGGTTACATTAATTTGTACAGCAATATTGTAACCATACTACATCAAAACCAGCACTAATCAAAGCCGCACTATTCAAGGTATTCCTGTATTGTATTGACAATGAAAATTGTCGCAATATAATTTAAGTCTAGAGTAACTAAGAGCTAACAACACTAGAAAAGTATACACAAGCAAAACATTCTAACTAACCCATTAGCTGTTGGCGAAGAGCAATAGTTATCTACAGCAAGATAAAAGCCCTTGTCCATTGAAAGATAGAACTGATTTGACATCAATCATAATAAAATTGAAATTTTATCAAGTTAGTCATAGAATTACAATGACAAAGTCCTGTCATTCGTAGTTAATGGGTTATTATGGTAAGTTAGAAGGAATTTGTTTATTGCATGGATATGAAATTGGCAAAAAACACCCTGACCCTGCATCGTAAAGTAAAGAGTTTCTCCTTAAAAAATGTACATCATTTTAAATAGGAAAGATGAGGGAATATTTCTTTCAATTATCTTCTAGGGTTGAAGGTATGTTTAGAAAATATTTTCTGGTAAAAAGTCTATTTTTGTGATTGTCTATCTTTTCAGCCACGTGGAAAAAAAAAAAATTAAAACTATTAGATTTTGATCATTTTTTCCCCCCTTCAAATTCATCCTGACCTAATACAGTTAATATTATTTTCTGGTAGAAATCCAGTTCATTTTACCATCATTTTCTCTAGTATGTGTGATCTTATGGTATAAGTCTATGACTGCAGGAGTTGGGTGCCATTTGTTCCCCCCTTGCTATGCAGACCATTAATTGGAAAGAAAAAAATAGTTCAATATCTGTAGAAACAAGTAGCTATAAATATGATCCAAATATTTAGATTCACATTTTATTTGCTTATTTCTAATATACTCTAACAATATATATATAAAACCTTTTCTCATACCCGACTTTTTTTTTAAAGATAAATTAACCTTTATCTAATTAGCTTAAAAATGAATCCCACTTAGAATAAAAGCTTAACCAAAACAAATATGTAGATATTTTGTACAGTATTTTTATTGGAGATCCTTCTAGCTGTATAGTAGGTTATGATGATAAAATTACAATGCTGACAATAATTAGAGTATTTGAGATTTCTTGCTATTGGCTACCAACAGCTTGATGCAACCATGAAGTAACTTGTAGAGAAACTAACTTCTGTTAGACAGATGTTGAGAAAAATATTGAGCACACTTGCCCTCTTAGCCTAATGTTTTGTTTCACACTATTCTATGGACACATACAAGATTACAATGTTTTATTTGTGAAATCGGTTTACAAAAATGTACAAATTTTTATTCTCAGCACAATCAGACTTTTCCTCTAATATACTGTTCTATTTGTTCTCAATTATTTAAATCTTAAATTCATTTCAGTAATAAAAGAAATTCAAGAGGAGTAAATTTTGATTGAAGTTACCTCCCTTTAAAATCTTTTATTTAATTCAATTCACAAGAGTTCCATTTTTTAAAAATCCTATTCATTGAAGAGTTCCACAGTGATTACAAACGGTCTATGAATCTAAGAGTTAAATTTGATGAAAAGAAATCTTAAAATGCAAACAGTCTAAAATTTTCACAACTTCACATAAAATTTCCATGGCTTATTATTTTGTTCGGTTCATCAAACATTGTTCTTTAAGAAAAGGTTTTTGAGATTTAATATAGTCCTAAATTTATTGAAGGGTTTTGTTAAACAGGGATTTATTTTTGGCAAATTTCCATATCCATACTACTCTTACGATTGCTAAACTAAAAATCTAATTGATTTATTTTAATAAAAATAAGTATCTAAAATCAATATATTTCAAAAATATTTCCAAATGAATTATGATTTAACTTTTTATCAAGTGAGTAACTTAACACTGAAATATTTAGAAAAGGATTTTAGAACAGACGAGGCACTTGGTTAACATTGTAAGATTCAAACTCAATTATATTGCAAATCATGAAAACTGATTTTTTTTAAATTCCAAAGTTCAAATAAAGAAATGACTAGAAAATAAAAAGTATCGAGCTGACAAATGTTTTAAGCAGGTAAGTAAAATAATATCTACTCGAGTAAACTTAACAAACTTAAAAGATATCTACACTTGGTAAAAGCTTAAACATGTTTATTTATTCTTAGAATATACAATTAATCTGAAATTTATTATAGGGCCAAAATGTTGTTTGCTTACAGAATACTCATCAAATGTAAGCAATGATCTCGAGGAGGAATAAAGAAATCTAAGAATTAATGAAGAGTTTCTGTGTTATAACTTTTCCATTAGTTAAAGATACTAACAATTTTCACACATTTAACAATGTGAAGATTTGAAATGTATCCAATACTTATATGCATTTTTCAGAAAGCTTATAGATAAACTGTACAGAGATTCTTTGTTTTATATGGCTTAAATCCCGAACTATGTTTTCTAATAAATGGATTAAGTAGACCATTTGTTTGAAATAATGAGGAAAGGAAGGAAATAGTAACACCAAAAAAGACAATTGTTTTATACTTTGCCACAAAATAATGTTTGTACTTATACTGGTAGATTTTTCATAAAATGGAGTAAAAACCATTAAGATTACAATGTTATTTTACTTAGCATAAGCTGAGCAGTTTCACAATCAAAACAAAGAAATGTACTAACAGCAGTTTCAGTATAGATATTTTTCACTCCTATTGGCCGTCAGATATTTTGCTTGATATCTGAACAAATGGGATTGCGGCCACACCTATGTGGCCCAACGAAATATATTAAACAGAATTGTAGCCAGTCTTAAAATTTACATGAAAAATTTCTGAAGTACAGAGGACCTCAGATTTTAAAATCTAATTGAGTAAAAGATTTGTTGATAAATGTCTGGATAGATACAAAATTGTTAATGAAAGATTGCCAAGAGTTCAACTCAACATGCCTTGTAGTTAATAGATCTAAATATAATAAATATATAATAAAGTCTCATTTTCTAAGGTATCAGGACAACTGCCCCTGGAACAATTGGCCCCCATAGGACAACTGCTCCCTGGATAACTGCCTCCCAGATAAATGACTTGACAATTGCCCCCAGGACAATTTCATCATGGTTGTGATCATTTACATGACCAACTACTTCATTTCCATAAACTTTAACTTTACAGTTGCTTTTGTCTGGGGGGCAGTTGTCCTAGAACCATTTTCTAAAAGATACTATTTCTATTACGAAGGTGCAAAACTGGTTTTTGGTTAAAATCTTTTTTCAATCAAAATTATGAAAAGAAGCATTTCAAATAGGATAAAGATACTACAGGGAATCATGATCTAAAGCAGCGTTTCCCAAACTATGGTTCGCGATCCACTGGTGGTCGTGAGCAAAATTTTGGTGGGCCGTGAAAAGTTATTAAACTATGATTTTATAAATTATACAAAAATATGTGCACATTGTGTGTGATAACATCAACATTGAGTTAGTAAATTTAAAGTTCACTGCTTTATCATAGTCTCAGCCTATAGTGGCGCCACCAAGTTCTGTTTACCACGTGATGTTCAGTGCTGTGAAATCTGGATTACATTAAATTTGGGGAATCGAGCTTAATTTACATCACAGGTTCAAAAATCGCTACAGGGAGGCCAATAGATGAGTGCAAAACACTAGGTGATTACAATTACATAAGCTTGCGGAAAATACATTAATGTACCATAGAGTCAGTTATCATTCTGTTTCCTATGTGTGTTCACTGGCTGATCATTTAGCTGGACCACGAGTTGTACAGAGTAGCTTACCGAAACGTAAGTAAATTATATAACTGTTACCTCATGGAAACAATTTTCCCTATGTTAGTGAAATTTGTTCCATGGTCCCTACTTGTTCATATCTTTCTTATTAGCAACAGTTAAAATTCATTGTTTTCCAAAAAGGTTAGGTGGGTCGCTATAAGATGTGGTCATAAATAGTGGCTCGCGATTTTAAAAAGTTTGGGAACCACTGATCTAAAGGATTAAAGAAATGGTCGCAGAAATGAGATTGTGTTGCCGTCAAAAATGACAGCATATATGAACTTGATTGCACGGATCGATTTAACTCTTTGCTTTTTTGAAACATACCAACAACTTTTATCGTTTTGCTCTTGGCCTACGCATCAGAATTACGGATACTGTGAACGTCTTGAAATATTTTTTTTCATTTAATTGATTTGGAATGTTACAGACAAAAAAATAAATGTACAAATAAACGTGGGGTATTATTAATGATTAATCTTTCAAGTAATTCCACTTAGCTGCAGCAATCTGGAAAAAGACAGAATCTCTCCATTAATGCTTATTTCCCTTATACCTTGAAAATAAATACGAAAATTGTTATTGTATACGAAGAAGAAAACACTTTCTTTAAGTGCTTAAAATGTAAAAAGCAGCAACAAAAATAGTGGTCATGCAGAAAAAAAAAACAGAAAAGTAAATTCATACAAGAGTTGCAATCCCAAAGCTGGGGAGGTATGCCTCCATCAATGGACCATATGGAAACAACAAGAAAAGGTATCTGGACATACTATCAAAATAAGGGTATACTTTATTTTAGTGTCTAAAACATCCCAAACAAATTTCAGACTTATTTACCTCCCTTGGATTTCTTCACCTGGCCTTATATTCTAATCATACATTTTAAAAGCTTAACTTGTGGTTTTTTTTTTTTAGTTTTCAGTCAAAATTTTGGGGAAAAATCGTTTGAACAGCATTATTTGCAGCATCAGAAATTTAAAAAATATCATTCGGACTTACCTCCTTGAAAAGTCTTGCATGAAAAATAAAAATAGAGTCCGAAATGAAATATAATTAATTTAATCTATAACAATAATGTTACAAAAACGGAGTCCCATAAGGTCACAGAAGCTGGATGCCTCAAAAAAATAGTTAAGCTTTAAAAATGTTTGATTAGAATATGAGGCAAATGTATGGTGGTATTATTCTTCAGTTTTTGGATGCCCCAAACAAAAAAAATTAAGCATTGAAAATATGATTAGAATATGAGGCCAGGTAAAGAAATCCAAGGGAGGTAAATAAGTCTGAAATTTGTTTGGGACATTTTGGACACTAAAATAGAGGACAACCAAAATTAATACATCTAAAAAAAAAAACAAAAAAAAAACTAAGAATTTACAGTGTAAAGAAAGAACACCCAAAAAACTTGGTTAAAATTCCATTGATCTTGAAATAGAAACTTAAAATGGTTAATATCCTGCGTTTTATAGGAGTAAACACAAAATGGACAAATTCTTTCCCAGAATATAACAACCCCCCCCCCCAAAAAAAAACCTGCTCCAAATTAAGATTTTGAAAATCAGCTGAAGATGATATTTGTAAGATATTTTAAAACACTAATTATTCAGTTGAAGAGGTCTGAGAATAGTGCAATTAGTTCGTTCCAGAATTTTCCATATTGTTCAAAACCGCACTGTTCAAAGTTTTATTATAATTTAATGTGTTTTTTCCCCAGTGTATGCTTAGTTACATTAATTTGTACCTTAACTGCACTGTTCAAGGTCTTATTATAATTTAATGTGTTTTTCCCCCAGCTTATACATAAATATACATAAATTTGTACAGCAATACCATAACCGTACTGCATCAAAACCTGCACTATTCAAGGTATTGCTGTACATAATTCTTTAAGCATTAATCTATGTTGAAATTATTTTTTTAGGCACAAGTTTCTCTGCTGCAAAAATAATGAATAAATCCTCCACAGAACAAGCTTCTGTAGAGGATTTATTCATTATTTTTTCCCCCCCAAGACAATGCAATTTCAATACGTTTCTTAGGTTTCTTTAATAATAACTGACGCAGCTCATCATTGAAGCTTTAGTAATTATTGCATTCAGAACAAATTCAGCTTTCAAAACTTAGGGAAAATTTTCTAGTGGAAGCAGGAGGCATACCTCAAAAAAAAAAAAAAAAAAAAAAAAAAAAAAAGTATATTTTTGGTCTAAAGTTTGGGGTGAAAACAAAACAAAAAAAAAACACCCCCTGAAAAAAGCAAAAAAAGAAAAAAAATATTTTTTAAAAAAGGGGTAATTTTTTTAGAATAAAAGAATGAATTTATAAAGTATCATGCACATGCATAATCAATTTTTTTTTCTTTCAATTTTATTTCTACAACTAAATTCAGCAATCACTTTTTGAAATGATTTTAAGAATTTACAGCATGCAAATTCGGAGTCTGGGGTTCAGGCACATCATGGAGTCTTGACACTTATCGCAGTGACAAGGTATTTCTTCATCAGCCTGACATTGATGTCAACATCCTTAGACAGTTACACAACACTAACTCCTAAAATCTCACTTTTAATACAGGTTTTTTTTT
>VCCN01004895.1:2967457-2979018 GCA_006491835.1 Architeuthis dux
AAAAAAAAAAAAAAAAAAAAAAAAAAAAAAAAAAAGAAGAATATTGGTGCACAATTTTAACTACTGAATTTCTTTGTAGTACTAAATTCAAGCTTTCGGTCTTTTTTTTGGCCAACAGGAAGCAGAGATTCTGAATGATCCAAGGAGAGGAAAAGTGAGAAGAATTTGTTATTCAATTGAAAATCTCCAAAGGAAAATCTATAACACAATACTCATTAATATTTATTTACATACAAAAGATACCTTCAAAACTTTAAGACCTGTTTGAAAGAAGAAGAAAAAGTTACAGCAAACAGTCATGCAGAAGAAAAAATGCAATATGAAACAGAAACATGCAAAACTATGAAATATAATCATAGCTACAGACAAATAGCATAGTGCAAAAATGCTGGTGTCTTTGCCTACAGTAAAGCATGGATTATTTCAAATTGTTAGTCATAATAATGAAAAAAGAAAACAGCATTTTTAGTAAAGGCTTCCCCGCTGAGCCAGTCTGCAATGGAATGGACAACAAAAGGTTTTATCTCCAGTTCTCTCTATATAAAAGCCAAAACCTGCCTCGAATTCTTGTTGGGTAAAATTTATAACAAGAATTGGAGGCAAATTTCAAGGCCAATTGGTTGCTTATTTTCACAAATTGTGAAGCCACCAAGGAATGTCCAGTAATTGTATGAAAGTCATGTCCTTCTTCTGCAAGACAATCAGGATAGAAAGGAATTTTCAAATGCAGACCAGCAACAGCAAGAGAGGTTTTAGATTCCACACCTTTCATCATCACTAGGTTGGCTTCATGCCCTTCAATAAATACCAAGGAAATTTCCCAGCAAGCATTCAACGTTCATTTAATTCTATTGGATACAAGCCAATTTACTTCCAGATAGAACAACATTTCAACAGAAATATAAAGCAGGTTTCTATTACATAATCAGAAATCAAAATATGGCAATAATAAATAAAGCAACATTTTTTTTTTTAAAAGAAAGATTTCTCATAATAGTGAAATAATCAAGCTTTTGACATAATGTCTTTCTTTTTGACCAAGTCACCTCTCAAGCAAATTTAGTTTAAAAATGTGTGATCTTTAATAAGGTAATCCTGATTAATTATTAATTTCACAGGGAAATGGTTTCTTAGCTGCTCTAATACTGACTAGAATACTTTCCGAGATACATAAGCTCAATTTTCCTTTATCAATAATAATGGTATGCATCACCATTTGGGGATTTTATCAAACTCTGGGACGATTCAGAGTTGACTTTCCTATATAACAAGAACAATCCACATCAAAAATAGGGGAGTAAACCGATATGTAAAATCCACATTCCCCTACCATGATTTCAACTCATGACCTAGTGATCGCTAGCTTGGTGTATTACCACCTGCACTAAACTGACAAGTCTTACATAGCTCTAAAATGTACGCAAGGAAGTAGGAGTAGAGTTTGATTCTGGAACAGACAGACTTGTTTATTTTATTTTTTACAAATAGAGACAATTCAATAATTGGGATTATTTGAGACTTGTAAATCAACAATTTTTCATACAAACTCAGCCTCAGATTTACTAAAATAAAGAAGGATTTAAGAATAAAATATTTGCAAATGTTTGAAGACATTTCCAGCTCTATTATATGCTGAATAGATATAAATATTTAAGAAAATAATGTCAACATTACTTTATTTTCAATTTTAGAGAACCACAATAAAACATGTAAACATTTGTGGTAAGATAAGTGGTAGTAACTACTTGTAGTTAAGCTAACCGAGTAGTTAACTAAAGGTTAGGGGTGTTGGCCACTCAGGACAACCTTCCCCACACCTGTAAACGCAGTGTCAGGCAGTTTGAGTACATAGTACACCCCGACAGATGGACCTAACTATGGGGTGACATTTCCTGCATTAACACAAAATACAGAAAGAAAAATATGTCAACCAAAAAAGACAAGCACTGGAATTATTAAGGAAAACATTTTTTTTTTTTTAAATGAATGAATCATCCAGAACCCTGCACGGCAAGGTAAATGGAAAAGCTAAACATTAGAATTTTCTTAGAAATAAGAAATCAAAGTTTTAGGAAAATAATAGAAGTGTCAAGCACCGAGGAGAGTTTAGAAAAATAACAATGTCGAGCACTGAGAAAATAGGAAAGATTTTGAATATCGGAAATTTTAGGAAAAGATAAGGGTTGATAAATGACCCAGGAAAGGTTATGTGTCAAACGTTATGGACTGGATACCTGGGGTTTGATGATTTATTGCCTTTGTCTGAATTCTTATTATAAGAACATTTTCGTGGCTCAAATCAGTCACTGCCAAACAGGCGTGAAGTTCAGTAGTCACTAAATCTGCCTCTCATTTTTTGCACCAACTTGGTTATGTTAGTTGCTAAGCGGGAAAAAATACCCGCTAGACTGTATTTCAGCGTGCCATTCGCTACCTAGACGTCAAGAAAATTACCTTTGGATTATTTTTGGGACTGTTTTTACGGAATTCTCTTAATGAAAAAAATAGCAATTACTTGGTAGACTGCACTTCGAGCTGCTCTTTGCTGAGAAATATAAAAGGTTCTAAGAGGACAGAATTATGAGGTTGCCTAAAAGATGACAGAAGATAGAACAAAAGGTCTTATTTTTCACTTGATAAACCGAACAAAGTTTTTGGCCACACAATAAATAGGATAACTTTGTAAAGTAATCAGTTTCTATACAATTGCTAAGAAAGGTGACTTCATTTGCTTTTTCAGTAGGCAAAAAATTTTAAAAATAAAGTTACAATAAGCCACTGCACATGTCAAGCTTTTTCAAGCAACTCTGAACCCAGAAATAATCCCTAAGCACGTGTATGGGTGTCATACCTATAAACCAACATTTCGGGCTCAATTCTGATCCCACAGTCTATTAAATGCTTTCTTAAAGTGACAAATGCAAACAGTCCCTTGGATATTACCACAGAATTTACTTAACTTATGTTGCATTTTAGTAATCAATGAAGTGACATTTGTATTTTAAACCCTTTGCTGACTTTCATTCTTCTTGGTTTAAGTGATTTCTAATGAGTTTGCAAATTATCCAAAATCATAACGGAGGAGGAGAAACCCACAGGTAATCAATGTTGATAGTTTTGAAACCATATTTTTTTTATTTGTCAATTCTTGCGCATAGTCCTAACTTAGTCAGACTTACTTCTTCAGAGGAAAAGGTATATCTAGACCAAGGGTCGGCAAACTACACCCGCAGGCCAAATCCAGTCTGTGGCTTCATTTCATCCGTCCTGCCAACTTCATTGAATATGTGACGTTGCATACCTAAATTCTTTATTTTCGATATCTATATTTGGTTATCGAACAATAAAATTCAGAATCGGAAAATAGAGCAAAAATCTCATTTTTGCAGTGGCCTCAGACGAATCAATGTTTTATAGCTAAAAATGTTTTAACACTACACATTCCTGCTTTTCTATTACTATGAACAAAATTAGAACCACAATTTCATAGTTTTCATTGATTGATAGTACATGGAAGTTAATGTAGGTAGATACTCCTATGATGAAAAAACATTAAAGTAATTAAAAAAACAAGCGGTTTCCATAGCCCTGTATGATCATTTTTTATTGTCCCTGGTCTGCAAGACATAAAAGAAATTTCCAATCCAACCTCCCAGTTTGCCGACTTCTGGTCTAGACTCGTACAAGTAATCCTCCAATGCAATAACTGCTTTATTGATTGATCTATTCGCATTTCTACCAAGGTAGACCAAAATATGATAAAATATTGAGATTTTAATCAAATGATGTTATAAAGAAATTCGTTTAAACACATATTGTAGCAATATTATAATTGCATGTATTTTAGAAACTGGTCAATGACTTTTGCAAAGACATTTTAAAGGGTGTTTGGGCTGAGGAGGAGTTAAAAGCGTTACAAACATGTTATAAAGGCATTATAATATGAACTCAGCCTATTTAATTCATTTTATTTTCAAAAACATTGAAGTTATCGACATCTAAATTAAAACCAGTGTCCAATGGTTAAAAAAATTGCAAACGATTTTCTAAATGTAAACTTTCAACTGGAACACTTCTTTAGAAATATTTTCAATTTGGTTAAAGTATTTATTATACAATTTACAAAAGCAAAATATTCCTTTCAGCCAACCTTTTTGAGAAGAATTAAAACTGAAGGTTCTCTCTGTGCAGTGGGATTGAAATAGTTTGGGCATAAAAAAAGAAGTGGATTTTAGGAGCAATTGTAATGTAGGGATTTTATCTCACAATCTGATAATGGATTATTTAACTTGTTTGGAAAAGTTGAAAAATGATTTCAATACAAAATAGAAAAAATAAATTAAAATTTGGAGAAAATGAAAAGTTTTTGACTGCGAAATGTTTATGTTTTTAAAGAAACAAAATTGTTGTCAGAATGCTTGGGTAGGAAATGTCCAAGGCATTTGAACATTTGACACACAATATCAAGCCAGCATCACCCATGCTAATTGCAGATAATTGATGTCTACAGAGAAGAACTGCTCATAAATGGTGTTGGATGGTCATCACATCACAACTTCTTTCTGAAGCCATTCAAAGAATAAGAGAGAAACTCTTGGCAAAATTTCATTTTTTTTTCTTCTTTTTAAATCATTCAACACCATATGAGCAGCATTTGATTGAATTCAATGTCAATTACATATGTGTAACCCACTGCAGTGTCTGCCAAATACATACTTACCCTTCCTAGTCAACTTTTACATTTGCTGAAAAAAGGGGTAACATTTGCTAAAGACATGTGCAATTTTCTTAAAACAGATGGAAAATATATCATTACCGCTATTCTCAAGAATAACCAATTTCCCACATGTGAAACGTAGTTGGTTAGATTAAACCTTTTCAGGATATACAAATGTAGAAGTTTTATTCTCTCATCACTAGAATGGACTAATTACTTAATCTATGTAAATTGTTTTTCATATTTTAAGATATTTGATGAAAAACACAAATTTTTATGTTTAGAAGAAAACCTTCAAAAATGAATATTTAATTTCAAATAAATAATTATAAATTTGTATTTCTTGCATATTAGTCATAAGAAATCAAGGAAAATGGACTAGGATAAAACTTCTGACATTCAATGAATTACTCCAAAATATTTAAAAATACTTAGAATATTTACCAAATTTTGGACTGTAATTTATCTTTTTAAATTTAAAGGTCAAGATAATGTTATGTTAAAAAAAAAAAAGCCAAGAATATTGCTTATGAGTAAATGGTACATAAAATTTATTCTAGTATTTAATCAACTTTTTGTCTCTCAAAAAGGACAAAAGGATTCTTACATGCGTTTTATTATCAATTTCAATGACTAGAAATACTGAATTTCACAGAGCGGAAACAATTGGATGTATGATTCAGCGGTAATTGATTAGTAAAATTGAAGATCTTATGAAATCATAAACAGGGCAGGCATCGTGTGCTGAAAATGTACCAATTCATTTATTTAAAAAAGCAAAAGTTTCATTTCTAAGTTTATTTAATAAAAGGGACATTGTTAAAAGTTGATCATTTCCATCAAAGATATAGCTATCAGTAATCACTACTTGTTAATCATATCAAGTTAGTTGCACTATGCATTTTTAGAGTTTCCATTGTCTGCTCTTAGAATTATTAATTTCAAACCAGAAGTGTTAACATCATAATCTATGTCTGTAGGAAAAGAGAAAGCTTATGAAGAAATGGCAGATTAGCTAAGCAACCAGCTTGTTAAGACCAAAATCGTTTGATTCTAAAGATACCCCGTTGTTAGTAAATGTAGATCATGCTTTTTTTAGGAGAAACTTAACTTAAGTTGGCAAGTAAAAGCAATCCAAATAATGCTACTTTTTCTAAGACCATGCAAAATTCATTTGGTTAGATGAAATAAATCAATATCTAAATTCACAAAAAGAAGTTTATTAAGATTGTTATAATCTGTGTAAGTCATTAAAATGAACTAAACTCAGGATGAATTGAAAAACCATATCTTTTTTTTCCAAGTCATTTAACTCATTGTACCCCGAATACACTTTGAATTGGCCTCTAGAGTAGAAATCAATTTTTTTTTGATCTCCCAATGGACTTGGTGTTATTTTACTGGTATATAATATACAGATTGAACCTGTTTAATCCGGCATGCTTGGGTCATGGTCACAGTCGAACTACAGACAATTTTGTACTACAGAAATTGACCTTTAAGACCCATTTTCTTTTCAACAAACAACTTAAAGATTTGCCCCTTGTTTCTTTAAATCATACACGACACCATAGTACTGACACTAGCTCTTTACAGAAGTTCTGTCGTCTAATTTTGTCAGTAACGCCACCTTTTCAAGCATAATGTTTTATGCTTACGCTTTTTAGCACTAGCACCATCTCCTGTGCCGCTTGGTATCTTTGATGATATCCTGAAGGGCTAAAAGACAGCTGAATATATGAAATTAACAGGACTGTGTCACCAAAACAATTGGCTGCGGTGTAAACAAAGTTTGGCGCTTTAGTGCTGTTAATGGCATCACCCTGGTAGCAGATTCAAAATGTGCCAAACCAGGGGAGTTGTCGGACGACAGAATGTCGGATTGAAGAGGTTCAACCTGTCTTATATGCAAAAACGTTTCCATCAATTAAAACAATGCATTTTCAGGCTTTTTTTTCTATAATACAAAATCTTTTACATTACTTTTCTTTAAATTTATGGGTTTAATACTTCCATTTCATGCTTATAATATCAAGGAGGAAAATACTGCCAATCTCATTGCTTATAAAAAAGAATAAATAAAATCAATACCACCATAAAAACAATAGAAAAATAAGTTTCACCCTCCCCCACAGTAAATAATCATTATGTTATTTTATGCAGGTATGGATTCTATTTGCTCTAATTATTCAAAAATTCTCCAGAGCAGTGATTTTCAACCTTTTTCATCTCATGGCATGGTGAGCCAGGCACTAAAATGGACGGGGCACACCATTAGTATTTAAGGATAGATTTGATCATTTAAAAGAAAATGGATAATAATGTGTTTATAAGTTCAACAAACAAATAATTTATTAATTTTATTGCCATAAAATACTGTATGTTACATGCTCAACTGTGGTTATAATAATAATAATAAAAGGATAGGCAGTCATGCGATAATTCTCATATTCTAATGCATCTTGTGGCTGGCAGTGGAGATCGGCACTACAGAATTCAGGAGAATCTAAAATTGCCATTTGATCCTTTAATGAACACCACATTTATTTATTGAATCATTGAGGGAAAAAAATGAGTTTAATGTGCTCCATATAAGTACCAGTAATGTCAAAATATAGTCAAGTTTATTTTTTATCCATACTGGGAACACGGTCCCACGGCTCTTGTTTGAGGGAGGATTGACCCTACTCAAAACTCCAGCAGCACACCTACGGATTCTTCAGGGAATGTGCCACGGCACATTGGTTGAAAATCACTGCTTCAGAGTGAAGGGGGAGAAAAAAAAAAAATCTTTCTAAGCAATATTTGAAACAAAAACAAATTCACTGGCTATATATTCAAGGTGAAAATAACCATCTTAGTCCTTAAATTAAAATATAATATGTATTATAGAAATTTTATTTATAAAAATACATTGTTTTTACTTAAGGAAATGAAAGTATCAAATGAAAAATGTCTATGCACAATAGGAAAGACAATGTTCAATGTTAATTACCTACTTAATTTGTACTTTGAGTCACCTTTCAAAAACAATGAGTTAATGACTATTGAATCAATTATTGACATACCAACAAATGACATGTAAGTCATTTCATGTTTTATAAATAACCCAAATAAATAAAAATAAAAACATCTTACAAGGGCCTTGTTTAGTGTAGAAAATTATTGATCATAAAGATAAAATCCCAACTTGAAAGAAACACCTTCAAGATGGTTTTCTTAAAAATAACATGCAACTAAAAAGGCAACATTTTTTTGCTACATTCAAAACCTGATAACAAAAATGACTAATTTTTAAATGCAATCCAGAAATCAAGTTCACTTAAATTCCAACAGAAATGTAAAGCATGGCTTTGCTTAGAGCCAAAAAGGACATTTAATTCATTTTTCTCCAAAGCAAATATTTTTCAATCCAATAGAAAGAAAGGAACAAAAAGCCAGTGGAAACATTTGCCACAAAAACAGGAACCAAAATCAGATAAAAATGTTTGAGGAAGAAAATGGTTTTGAATAAATAGAAGAGGTGGCATCAGAATTCTATAAAGAGAGAGGTTTTGCAAAGGGATCTTCAGTATCAAAACAGGAAGAATTGTATCGGCTAAAGTCTTCACAATGTACAGACTTGGTAAGTTGATATCTAATTTTAGAATGTCCAAGATGAATTCTGCTAAAATTCATGTCATCTGAGAATCAGCCAAGTGGAAAAAGCACAAAAGAATGGACATTTCAAATTTTCTCAAGAGAAATGAAAATTTGAAGGAATCTTTTTATTTTCTTAGCCAAATCTCTGCTAGGTGTTCCCAGTAAGAAACAAGTTCCATTTTCTTTTTATTGGTTTAACAATGAAGGCTGATGTTCACTTGATTTGGCTTGAAGGCAATTTAGAACGGCTAAATGGAAAGACATCAACAGAATCATCTGAGAATATTGAGTTCCAAACTTTCTAATTACAACACAATATTCAGAACATAACAAAATCCAATCAAATTCAAAGGCATTTGCCAAAATACAAACAGGAATTAAATTTCATTGTGAAATAATACTTTTTCTAATTGAGATGACATGGTATAATCCTTAGGTTGAAATGTAAAGCCAATACAAATTATCAATATTCAAAACTTTCATTAAAGCATTTTTAGTAAATATTATAAAGGTTTTCACTTTCTACCGTTTCTAATTGAGATTTAGACAAACAAAATAAAGTCTGGCTTCAAGACATTAAAGATCTTTGGGCAGCAGCAGCAGGACAAGCAAGAGAAAATTTCTCTTTGCAAATTGGCTTGACTTAATTTTAGCAATTAAAAGTGTAAGTGCTTTCATTTGAAATTATTCCACATAGATATTTAAATAGAATGTGGAGATGTCTAATAAAGAGAAGATTAACTCCCTGGCCTCTGGTGACAGGTCTATAATTTTGTTTCTCTCTTCAGAATAAGGTTGTTGCATATTGTGTTTTAAAGCGTCAGGTTTAAAGAGTTGAATAAATAATTTAAACAGAGGCCAAAAAACATGATGGGCAATGAATGAAAACAAGCAATGAACACCACACAAGCATCTTATCTAAGGATAAAAATTAACTCTACACGACCAACAGACATGGCAGAGTCTTACAAACTTAGACTGAATTTTGTGATATCAGGGAAGAATTATTGCTTTCTGGACTGCATATGAATAATTGGATGGAAGTTTTCTAGAAATTTTAACCCGTGCTAAGATGGAAAATGACAAGTTAGAAAGTAGTCTTTTTAATTAAATGTAATTCTGAATTTAAAAAATATGCTAATATCTTTAGGGGGTTCAATGAATTAAGGAACTGTTCAAGCCTACGAAGGCAATGCAGTTTGTAGAAGATAACACACAAAATGGATCCAGATTCGTCTTCTTTGTAAGAGTGCCACATAAAAGAGAAAGTAAATGTAATTGCTCATGGTAAAATAACTATGTATATATTTTTTACAGGTTTTCACAAAGAGCTACAGTTAAAATATATTCACCTTATCTGTTCAATCTGGCAGAAGAAAATAGAAAGCAAATATATACTAAACAAAGGGGTTGCAGGATGAAAATCAAAACAAAATAAGTCTAATTGCCAAGGTTAGAAGTATATCAAGTGTATTTTCAATGGTCTAGAAACAGATAACACACATTATTCATTAATATTTGTTTAAATTTGATTATAAAATCATTTCAAATTAAGAAAAAGGAACAGTGACACTTTGTAGAATAAAGTTTTTGTAATATTACAAAATTTGTGAAAACTATTTAATATTGGTAAAAATAATTTTAAAAAAGTTTTTTATAGCTATTACCATACAGATTGGAAGATACTTTGATATGTTATTTTATAAACTGAAATCTTATTTCTTTTATCTTTGATAAGTTTCCCCGAGAGGAAAAGCTTTCAAAATAAGGGAAAAGCAAATAAAATATTCAAGGGAAAATTGTATCCACTAAACTCTTTATGGAAGGGAGGAAGGTTCACATAATGAATTGATCAATGCCGACGTTGGTTGGTTGGTCAAAAAAATAAAATAAACTGTATTTAATCAATGAATTTGGCCCAATATAAGTTTGCTCTTGAGGCTCGTGTAGCTTATTGTTACCGGATGAATATACTGATTGTCCATGAAGTCCTTATCTATTTATGTTTAAACAGTGTAATTTATTTTATTTCCGTTGCCAGAATGAATTCAGAGGAGCGTGTGGCAGTAATAATTTGGCAAATCAAAAGAAAGAAATTCAATGAAATCAAATCAGAGAAATTTACAAAGAGACTCCATAAAGTGGGACCAAAGATAAGACAATACACAAACAAATTTAAATGAAAGGGTTGTGTACATGATGAGATTTCAGTCAATCAAACTGTTACTGAGGATCCATGCACATGCGTTCATTCAGCAGTTCCAGGATGTGTTTTGAAATGCTGCTGAATGGATTTAGCAGTGCAAGGATACTGATGGGTGCAATGTCGAACCCTATTCTAGATTATTTAACGACTGTTGCCAGTTTATCATTTTATGATTAAATTCTATATAATTTCCATGTTTCACTAAAATAGATAGAGACTTTATGGACATCCTGTATGTAAGAAATGAATTGTAACATTTTGAATAAATTCAAAGCACATCAACTTGTCAAAGTAAAAAAAAAAAAACACTTTTGAATCATAATCACCTCTTATACACAATGCCAATTTTGTATGTGGCACAAACTCAAGTTGGAGAAATACTTATTAATCTGAACAGATCATCCTTATAGATTTTCATCTCATAACAGGATTTTTATCTAAAACTATTTGATTATGATATCCACTAATTCATTTTTGTTTCAAAGTATTGAAATACTGGGGGTTGGGGTTCAATTTCTGTCAGTTTCTTTTCAATTTTAGTAACTCATTAGCATGCAAATACATGGCTCACAACTATTACAGTTTTACTGCATGACTAAAATGTATTGTTCTCACTCTAGCAATAACTATAGTGTCAATTGAAGAAATTAATCACAATGCAATAAAGGAAACATGGAAAAAGGTGGATTGATATAAAGAAAATGGGAGGAGAAAGTGGAAGAGAAGAAAGATTGTAAAGTTCCCAACCAAAAACAAAATTATGCACATACTTAGAAAAAAGAAAAAAGGAGTTAATGCATGGTTTTAGATGGATTTTTTTATAAAAGAATATTTTATCGAGCTATTTCAAATAACATGTGAAAGAAGTTTCAACCATGTACCACTAATTAGTAGCACAGGTGCCACTTGTGGCTAAAGTAGAAAGAGAAATGCAGGAAAAAGGCAGACTTGAATGAGACAAGAGAGGCAACAAAAGAACTGGGGGGGAAAAAAAAA